>PVKP010002056.1:0-130803 GCA_004027715.1 Plecturocebus donacophilus
GCCCACCGCAGCTGTGTCCACACCGCCTGCGCCTCGCTGCTGACGTCGCAGCCGCTTAAGCACCTCCGAGAATTTCTCCTGCTTGCCCAGGTGGGGCAGCTTCATGTGCACACCTGCCCGCAGCCCTGTGCCCAAGTCGGATGGGCAGGTGAGGATGTGGCCTAGGTGAGGGTTCCACAGGAACTCAGTTCTTAGACTTGAAGAGAGTTTCAATCTGGGTGAGGCGGTGAGGAAGCGAGTGAGCACTTCCTTCATGTTGCCCCCTTCTGCACGGAGATGACCCGAAGGCGGTCCTCCTCGTTGACCCGCACCAGGAAGGTCTTATTGTCATTGTGCCGGATGCCGCGGGCCATGCCCGAGGCCAGCAGCAGGGGCGACACGGGCTTGTCAAAGGGGAAGTGGTCGTCGATGAGCTGCTGCTGCTCCGCCTCCGTCCTGCTCTTGAGCGCGCAGTATGGGCCCGCCAGGTCGCCGTCCAGGCTTCCCGATGGCGCGGCGCCCCCCGCGGCCGGTGCGCACCCGCGAGCTCAGCGCGTAGTTGGGGTCCAGGTCGTCGCCGCCCTGCAGGTTGTCGGGTTGAGGTCGCTCTTGTGCTCATCGCTGGGCTTGTAGCCGCCATGCTGGTCCTCGATGATTGGGTCGGAGCTCCTGGAACACTTCGCCCGCCACGCAGCCCACGGTCATGATGTACGTGGCCCGGGGTGTCCACGCCCGTCTGGATGACTTCGTCCAGCGAGAAGCGGCTCGGCGTGCTCTTGGTGCGCAGCTCCCCGTACCGCTCGGGGTCGGCACCCTGGCCACGTGCTTGCTGCGCTGCTCAGGTCGGGGAACTCGTCCTCTCGGGGTCGGCACCCTGGCCACGTGCTTGCTGCGCTGCTCAGGTCGGGGAACTCGTCCTCTCGGGGTCAGCACCCTGGCCACGTGCTTGCTGCGCTGCTCAGGTCGGGGAACTCGTCCTCCGCCGGGAAGCGCAGCTTCAGCGTGTTGTGCTGCTGGAGAAGGGCAGGGCGGCTGCGGGCGGGCGTCCCTGCCAGGGCGGGGACGGGGTCGCTTCGTCGGTCGGCAGCTCCGGGCGCGGTGCAGGCAAACGGCCGAGACGAGCACTCTGGAATTCCACACAGGTCAAGAAATAGAGCTCTATAAAACCATTGATAATAACCACAAATAAAATTAAATAGCCACAAATTAACCAAAGAAGTGAAAGATCTCTACAATGAAAGCTATAAAAAAACTGATGAAAGACATTGAAGAGGACACAAACAAATGAAAACACATGCTATGATCATGTAACCGAAAAATCAATATTGTTAAAATGTGCATAATACCCAAAGCAATCTACAGATTCAGTGCAATTCCTATCGAAATACCTGTGTTAACTTGGGTCACATACACATACTTAGACGTCCCCCACCCCGACACACACACATACATAATTTATACTTTTATTGCCTTAATTTGGATCTTTTTATATTAGGTCTTCCTTAAAAATGAATTTTAAATAAAGTTAGTGTTGATTATTTTGATTTTTACCTTTAATAGTGTTTTTCCATTGTAGTAATGAAGTATTCTCAATTTAATTATGAATTTACCTCTGTCAGTAAGGTTTGAAGTTTCCTGTGTGTTCATGTTAGTAGTTACTGTCCTTTTGGTCCTGATTAAAGAACTGCTTTACACATTTCTTAGAAGGCTGATACAGGAGTGACGAATTCCCTCAGCCTATCCTTGTCTGGGAAATAATAATTCTTTATTTCTGATGAATAGTTTTGCTGATTTTTTCTTCAGCAATTTGAATACATTATTCCAATATCACCCAGTCTGCAAGGTTTCTGCCAAGAAATCTGTTCAGAATTTAATGGAGTTTCTCTTATAGGTGACTTGACACTTTTCTCTGGCTTCTTTTAGAATTCTCTGTCTTTTGATGAATCCGTTCTAATATGCCTCAGAAAGAAACTGGGTTGAATTTGTATGGGAAACTTTAAACTTCACGGATCTATATCTTCACATCTTTTCCAAGAATTAGACATGTTTCGGCTATTATTTAGTTAAATAAGCTTTCTGTGTCTTTTCTCTCTCTTCTCCCTTTGTAACTCCTGTAATGCCAAAGCATGTTCTCTTAATGCTGTTGCATAGGTCCCATTGTCTTTCTTATTTTTTTAAATTCTTTTTTCTTTTTTTTTCCTTAGACTTCATTATTTCAAAAGACTTGTATTCAAGTTCAGAAATTTACTTTTTTGCTGGCATTCACTGAATTCTTCAGTTCCAAGATTTCTGTTTGGTTCTTTTTATGATAGCTATCTCTTTTTAAAATTTCTCAATCAGGTCTTAGATTGTTTTTCTTACTTCATTGATTTTCCTGTGTATATTTTCTTGTATCTTGTTAAGTTGCCTCAAGATCATTATGTTGAGGCTGGGCGCAGTGGCTCACACCTGTAATCCCAGCACATTGGGAGGCCAAGGTGGGTGGATCAAGTTTGAGATTAGCCTGGCCAACGTGGAGAGACCCCATTTCTACTGAAAATACCAAAAATTAGCTGGGTGTGGTGGCGTATGCCTGTAGTCCCAGCTACTCAGGAGGCTGAGGCAGGAGAATCGCTTGAACCCGGGAGGCAGAGCTTGCGGTGAGCCGAGATCACGCCATTGAACGCCAGCCTAGGCAACAAGAGCGAAACTCCGTCAAAAAAAAAAAAAAAGAAAGAAAGGAAAACCATTATTTTAAGGGTTTTTTCCCCCCAGGGAATTTATAAATTTCCAATTATTTGGTGTACGTTTCTGGGGACTTATTCTGCACCTTTTGTGATGTCATTTCCCGTGTCCCTGTTTGAAATCTGTGCAGCTAGTGGAATGTCCCTTTTGCAAGATGAAGTGATGAAATGAGACCTTTGCAAGGCCACCAAAACTTTCCTTGACTTCTACCAGCCTTTTGGACAAGTAAGAGCCTGACTCCTTCATGGAAAAACCTGGTAAGATTGATTCAATACTGAGGAGGCTACTGCTTTTCTCATAGATCTCAGAACAGTTTTCACATTTCAGATAAACTGTGCTGGGTGTTGGTGCATCTTAGTCTCAGGACATGTAGGTACTTTAAATCATCTACAAGAACTATGGAGCCATGTGGTTTTGGTAAGTATTCCCTTGAGAGGGCCTGGACACAAACCATGGTGACACCATCCAGTGAGCCCGGGAGTTGGGTCTCTGTGCTTCCCTCTTGGTTTGACTCTGGTTTCAGGGAAATGCTTCATAGTAGGAGACAGTGAGAGGTGGCTTCATGGGCATGTGTTTATCCTATTGCTCCGGGAAAAAGAAGGTAGAGTAGGCAAACAGGGAGATGGTGGGTGATGAGGAGTTGTCAAGGGCAAGACAAACCACTTTGATTGCATCACTACCCCAAGTTACAGGAGAAAGGATTTGACTGTTGTCAGAGTTAAAAAAAAAAAAAAATTAAGAAACCATTATTTGAAGCTAAATTTTACTTTCCCCATTTCTGAAAAAGGTTTTTCTCATGATTTATATCTAAATCAAATTTTCTAGCACTGTAATAACTTCAGTCGGTTGATCTATCATGCAGGCTATTAACAACAACAAGAAAGAGTGAAATCCTAAAGAAATCTCAACATGAAATATTTCTGCAAGGCACAGAGAAATTCACATTCTTGTACCAGGGAGCTGCAGCATTGTCTAGACCTCTCATGGGCACAATGACACCGACCCTGATATTTTAGTTAACCTATGAAACCAAACACTGAACTGCCATTCTACCATTATGCCTCCAGTCTTTTTATTTTATTTTTTTCTGAGATGGAGTCTAGCACTGTTGCCCAGGCTGGAGTGCAGTGGCACAGTCTTGGCTCACTGCAACTTCTGCCTCCCGGTTTCAAGTGATTCTCCTGCCTCAGCCTCCTGGGTAGCTGGGATTACAGGTGCCTGCCACCATACCCAGCAGTTTTTTTTTTTTTTTTTGAATGGAGTTTTGCTCTTTTTGCCCAGGCTGGAGTGCAATAACATGATCTTGGTTCACTTCAACCTCTGCCTTTTGGGTTCAAGTTATTCTCCTGCCTCACCCTCCCGAATAGCTGGGATTACAGGCACGCACCACTGTGCCCGGCTAATTTTGCGTTTTCAATAGAGACATGGTTTCACCATGTTGGCCAGGCTAGTCTTGAACTCCTGACCTCAGGTGATCCGTCTGCCTTAGCCTCCCAAAGTGCTGGGATTACAGGTGTGAGCCACTGCACCTGGCCCACCTCCAATCTTTCGGTCTTAAAGAGAGATAGTATTCATTTATTCTACAAATATTTATTTAGGATCTACTATTTATTAGGTAAGTCGTGAGTACAATAGCTGACTGGAAGACACAAATAATAACTAAGTAAACAAAGAGTAATTAAAGCTGCTGATTTAGGAATTAAATAGTTCCAGGTTCAAATCACGATCTGTTTCTTAACTCCCATGTAACATTGGGAAAGACACTTAAACCTGTAGACCCTCCATTTCCACACTTGTAAAAGAGGAATTAAAAATGCCTGCCTCTGTGGTTGTTGTGAGGATTCAAAGGGTAAGTTAAGTAGTACTTAGCATGCTGGCTCAAGTGTAATGCTACTATTATTTCTCTTAAAAATGTTTTGGAACCTAAGAGTGTGCTTAACTCATTGAAACCCCCTTGTTAGGGTCTTATCTTAAGATGAATCACTGAAGATATTAGATAGAGTCGCCAGAAAACACAGGAAAGTAACAGACCATGTTTCAAGTCCTTGAAGCCTAAGAAGGGCTGGTCACCTGAGGTCTTAGGACAGAGCAGAGATGGACAGATTAGGGACACAGGGCCATAAACATGACCTGGAGCCATGTCAATATGCTGCCTCTGCAGTGCTCCCTTCTGCGGTTTGATGCAGAGTTAAAGAACTCCTGGGCCCTTGGGATTTTTGAGTCAAATGAGCATCAATCGCCATTGCTCCGTTTCCTGTTTTTCCTGGGTTGCTCAACCCCATGTATGTGAGATAAACTAAAATAGGCCATAGTGGGTAAAATCTCTGCTTAAAACGCAATCTTGCCAGCCTGCGGCACAACTGGGAAGCTTCTGTTCTTCCTCTTCTCGTAAATATTCTCAGAAACACAATAAACACATCAAAAACCACTTTCTTCACTTCTAGTGGACTGACCATTTATTGTATTTTCCTGGAAACTGGATTTGCAGCAGACATGAGTGAACACTGGCCTTCAAATGTGAGTAACTGAAAGGCAGTCTTGGAGCAGGGCTGACGATCAGGAGCTGACCCTGCCTTTGTCAGTCATGAAGAAGGTTCAGGTAAACCCAAGTTTACCTGAAGCAGTCTTTGGGATACTCATCACATCATCGTGTCCCATCTTATCCCTTTTGTTACCTTCAAATATAGTCCCATTTCCTCAGGACCAGAACTCCCTTATGTGGGAAGCAGGACCATCCTTGAGCTACTCCTCACTGGCTGGGATACCTGCCAGTATTTTCAGCAAAGCATGAATCTGATAAAATTTGCCTGAACGGGCTCCCAGTTTCAGAATGAGCTAACACCACCCAGGGCCTCTATTTAGGGCAATCTGGTAGAGTCAGGAGCAGAAAGGCATCTTGTGCTGTTATACTGATAATAATATCAAAGTATTTAGTAAATTTGAGTGATATTGATTCTCCTATCAGTAAATCATCACATCTAAAGGTGACTGATTTTCACTGTCTTGAGTTATTTCTGACTTTCTGGCAGCCCTCAGCTTCTGTGTCTTCTTTTCTCTTTTGAATTCTGTCCTTCCTCCTGAGTTGGGAGGTTGTCTGGACAGTGTCCCTTTCATCTGCACTGCTCCTCTCCCCACCAAACCACTTGTTTTTGTCCCCTCTGTTCATACAGGATATTTCCCCCAGGACACTGTGGCCACACTGACCAGGCATGTCCACCTCTGCCACTTCCCTTTCCTCTGAGTGTTAATCTGTGTTTTCTTACACCTGTGAACTTTGAGTGAGTGCTGCATACAAAGAACTTCTCAAAATTGGACCTCATGTTCTAAACAGGACCTAGAGTTGGGATTCTAGGGAAGGCCAGCTGGCTCCCATCCCCAGAAGCACCTTGCTGTGTAAGGCATTGTCTACGGAACATCAAGGTCACCTGGGACCTTTAAAACATTCGGAAAGAAGCTTACTACATCTGAATTTCTGAAGATGGTTTTAGCAGGGATGAATTCAATGCAACTCATGGATTATTCATTACTTTGTAGAAAGGTTAAGTTAATTAACGTTTCTTTTAGCCCCTTGGGATGGGACCTCTGAATCCATAAGAGGCATAAATGAGAGATGTCAGGGAGGACTGAAGGATGCTGATGGAAGTGGGACAGCCTGAAGTGACCCGCTTGTGCTAGACTGAAAGTGATTCGGGCCCCACCCAAATGCAGCAGGAGTGGAGCCTAAACCCTTCACAACCCCACATTAGAGGAGCAGGGATTTGACCATCATCCCACAGTTAGAGTTACTGTTAATCAAGGTAGGAGGACAAGATGGGTTCCCACTTCTTGCTCTGCCTGATTGCCCTACATAGAGGCCCTGAGTGGTGTTAATTTGTTCTGAAACTAGGGGTCAGCTCAGCCAATGTTTCATTAGATTCATGTTTTGCTGAAAATGCCAGCACATTCCTCATCTAATGAGGAGTCACCACAGGTAACTCACAGGCCTTAGTCCTGCTCCCCACATAAGGGAGTTCTGGTCCTTAGGAAATGGGACCATCGTTGAAGGTAATGAAAGGGATAAGATGAGACATGATGGTGTGATGAGTATTCCAGTGACTGCTTTTGGGTAAATATGGGCTGGCATGTGGGTTTCAGTTCCTCTATCTAGAAAGGAAATGCTCCTCATGACTGACAAAAGCAGGAATAGGTTTTATCAACAGCTCTACACCAAGGCTCTCCACTTACTGGAGTGGTCTCTAGAAGATAGCATCATCAGCAAACTTCATTAGCAACTAACTCGCTTCTGTGGTGCTGTTGTTGCTAGTAGTTTTAGTTACAGCAACTGCACAGGGGAACCTGATCCAAAAAAGGCACAACCCCTAACCTGTGCTCCTAAGGAGATTACGGGAAATGAAGCCACCAACACTGGCCTCTCTTTGCGGGGAAACTGGAAATGGCAAGAGGGACCGCTCATGGGCCGGAGCCCAGCACTTGGGTCACGACTCACCCTGGACGGGTCACGTATGGGCCCCACTGCTTCAGGCCTGGTTGTGGAGCATGCCCTGGATTCTTCTCCTCCAGGTGCAGCTCAGTTGCCATGATGCTCCTTGAGTCAATGAGCTCTTTGGACTGCTCTTCTGCTCAAGCAGAGGATGATCTGCGTGTCACCCTTGAGAAGCTGACAAGAACCACAGGCTTCTTTAGGCAGGTGGCAGAACATGGGTGTATCCTGCAAGGGCCCACAGTATCTCCCTTGGCTCAGGTGACAGAGGCTTGGGGTTTTTCAGCTCTCGACCTAAAATTCCTGAATGATTGTTTTCAAATTTCTTCATAACTATTAGGATGAATTTGCCACCTCTGTCAGGGGGAATGGTGTTCCTGAGAGCTGAGGGGCCAGAGTCCAGATCCTAATCCTCTTCACTTTGTAGCGCAAAGGCAGTAACTCTCTCTCTCTCTCTCTCGCTCTCTCTCTCTCTCTCTCACTCTCTCTCTCTCTCCCTCCCCTGCTTCCCTTTAAGGAAATCCTCAGGATTAGGTGAGATCTTAGATCTAATGGAGAATCTGAGCTGTCCCAAGGAACACCTCGGGACCCTGCAATCTGAAAAGGTAGAACCAAGGCAGAGGCAGGTGGAAATACCCAGAAGTTGGGTACTGAGCATGTTAGGGGGAATTTTTTTCAGGGGAGTGAGGTAAATAATGAGGTGTAGACAGCAGTGAGAAGGAGAAGCCAAATCGTAGACTGCAAAATCAAACAGCATCTGCCCTTTCTCCCTGGTCAGAGAGCATGATAGGAAGTCTCCAATAAAGAAAGCCCACTGTATCCTTCACTTTCCCCACAGTCTCAGAACAGGCTTGATTCTGAAATTTCTATTCTCTTTAGGCTCTGGCCTGATTTTCTGGCTCAAAAGGCCAAGAGGAGCTGGAAAGTTCCCCAGGGCAGGATTCAGGCCTCTGCACACTGTGTCTGGGTCGCTCCTAAAAGAATGATAAAGACAAGTAAAGAGCTTGAAGCAGCCTGGAGTCCAGTCAGAAACCTTTGCCTGAGCTTTAAAGGAGATGGTCACAACACTTTTCAGAATATCGGCAAAGGCCTCCTGTGGCCAGCTTTGTCCTAGGATGACATAATTGAATAATGTAACCTCCTGTATCTTTGCTTTTGATATATCTGCTTCCCCATCACAATGACGTCATGGTTAATTACACTAATTTGGTAACCTGGCTCATGGGAAGTAGGAAAGAAAGTGAAGGCCAGGCCTGTAATCCCAGCACCGTGGGTGGCTGAGGCAGGGGATTGTTTGAGCCCAGGAGTTCAAGACCAGCCTGGACCCCATGACAAAACCCCATCTCTACAAAAAATGCAAAGATTAGCCAGATGTGGTAGCCCATGGCTGTAGTCCCAGCTACTTGAAGGCTGAGACAGGAGAATCTCTTGAGCCTGGGAGGCAGAGGTTGCTGTGAGCTGAGATCATGCCACTGCACTCCAGCCTGGGCAATGAAGCGAGACCCCATCTTAAAAAAAAAGAGAGAGAGAGTGAGAAAGAAAGAATGTGAGGGTTTCCTGTGAATCAACTCTGAATGGATGTTTTCTTTTTTCTTTTTCTTTTTTCTTTTTTGTAGCCCAGGTTAGAGTGCAGTGGCACAATCTTGGTGCACTACAACCTCCGCCTCCCAGGTTCAAGTGTTTCTTCTGCCTCAGCCTCCTGACTAGCTGGGACTATAGGTGTGTGCCACCACACCCAGCTAGTTTTTGTGTTTTTAGTAGAGATGGGATTTCACCATATTGGCCAGGCTGGTCTCAAACTCCTGACCTCGTGATCTGCCCGTCTCGGCCTGCCAAAGTGCTGGGATTATAGACATGAGCCACTGCGCACAGCCTGGATGTTTTCTTAACTAACCAAGACTTCTGTAAGAATTCTGTCTTTGATTCCACAACAAAGTGGTGTGAAATTACTATAAGCAAATGTTGACACATCTCATTTAATATTCACAACAGTCCTGTGAGGAAAGTAGAATTGTGCTCCGCATTTTCTGAGTGATGAAACTGAGGCTCAGGGGAGGTGTGTGACCTGCCCAAGTCCCCACGGCTGGACACCACGGAATGGCTGCCCCCTCCCAGGCTGCCTGTGCCACGGCCTCCCCTGCCCTGTCCCTGTGCTCTGGGTGCCTGCGGGGCTTAAGGTCAGAGGTGGAGAGGGAGCACGAGAGGCTTGGACAGAGGTGTTTCAGGATGAAGAAGCGGGGCCAGCTGCCTAGAGGTGGGGAACGATGCTTCTTAGCAGAGCAAAATCAGTACACGGAGGGCGAATGCATTACCTACAGTTACATTCTTCCTGACTTGAATGGCTATATTTGCTTCAATGGTTGAGATACTGCGTGGCTTCCCCACTGCTGGATGTGTCCCCCCCATCTTTGTCTCAAGACAAGAAGCCTCATCTTACATGGCAACTCCCACCTGGGGTCCAGCTGTCTCATTTATTATAATTTCAAATAAAGATAGATTATCGTAGATGTTTTTTCAAATAATAAAAAAATGTAAAGCATGTTGTTGAGTGGAGAAAAACAAAGTGCCAAGCAGGATATAATGTGCTCACTTTTGTGGAAAAGGAGAGGATGAGAATCTCTCCCTGTATTTTTTCTTAGAAGCATAAATAAATTTTAAAATGATCCAAGAAAACAGACCACAGGTGTTGTGGGTGGGCTGGGGACTGAGGTGGATAAAAAGCTTTCAAGGTACTCCTTGCTGTATTTGAGAGAGAGATGTTTGAATATTGTGAATTTATTTTCTATTATAAAAATTTTGTTCAAATAAAAAAATGGAATCACAAAAAGAACATAAGTTAAAAATTATTATCTCTGAAATAGTCCCCATTATTTCTTATTGCCAAAGATAACTGTTAATAGTCGGATACATATTTTTGTAGGCGTTCTCTATGCATAAGCCTATGTCTATTTTTCAAAATACACAGATACAATTATTTTATTTTACTGTGGCTTTCAATAAGACTATACTATGCATGTTGTTCTGGAATTTCCCTTTTGCTTTCAGTGGTATATGCTGGACACATTTCCATGTTTATACCCATGGAACCATAATTAACTGTTCCCCTATTGGTAAACATTTAGAATTATTTAAAAATCTGTGAATATGTGAAATATGTAATATCTATGCTTATGTGACTATTCTTGTAAGATATAAGTGGATTTACTGAAGCCAAGAATGTGTTCCCTAAAAAAAAAAAAAAAATGAATAATTCCAGGTCACTGGATGAAAACACTGCATCACTTTACAACAGCAAAGAAGTGGACCCATTCCTCCACACTGTCACTCACCCGAAATATCAGCAACTTCCACACCTCTGCAAAACTGAATGGTTTGAGATAGAAAGAGATCTTGTTTGGCCTTGCATCTCGTGGGCCATGAGAGGGCTCAGCTTCTGCTCCTCGTGTGCGTCTCCTGTGCTCACGTCTGGAAACAAGGCAGGGCAGTAGCTGGACTCCATGGAAGGAACGTGGCTTCCCCTTCTCAGTCCTTGACTCAGAAGATTTCATCACATCACAGGAGGAGGTGTGAGACCTCAGTGTCATGTAAGACAGAGGTGGAAAATGGAAATGCTGTGCGGGACCTGCAGGAAAGTGCCCGTGAATGCTGACGGGGTCTGGAGAGGCAGTGAGGACTTCCCTAACTGAAAAGCGCACTCTTTACCTAATGCAATTCACATTTTAAAAAGCGGTAACATTGGTGCAGAACAAAAATCACCTGTCCATGGGGCAGACTTGGCCACCAGCTACACCCTTGGTCTAACACAGTAGAGCCACATGGCCCAGAGAAATACATCTAAGTATCAGAATTTTGTTTCTTTAGAAAAAAATTCTATGTTCAAATTCTTACTATCCAAATATATTTTTTTAAGTTAGTCTCTGATCTTTTGTTTAAGACTCTAAGATATAACCTAAGTTTTAGAAAACATGTAAAGTGCTTTTTTTTGTCCTAATCGATACCTGAAATGAAAGATCAAGGAAATATAATCATAAATTTGTCAGAGAGCAAGTATTAGGTATTTGCTTATCATTGCTGTAGCATTTATCTGTGTTTATTTAGACTCATTTTGAGTAAAATGATTATTTAATCTTTTATTAAGCTGAACTACATGAATTTGCCATTTAGAAGGTCAAAAATAGTAAAATGTCAGCAATGTCATAAAGATCACTGAAAAGGTAACGGCACTCTTGTGTACTCCACAGCCAATTTATTTTAGGAAAATGTCCCGCAGGCCTTTCCGCCAGAGGGTGGGAACAGTACCACTGAACGGCTAAGACTCCGTGAATTACTTTAGTTGCTTTATTATCTAATGCAGGCTTTGGCTCCATCTCTCTGTTGCTTTGACCGCCCACTGGTGTGGTGGTGCTGGTAGCAGCCTGAACCAGGGCAAGCAGCTGTGTCTCTTAAATGACGTGTCTGCCTACAGGGGCAGTGTTTCCAAAAGTTCCTTTTTCTTTAGGGAAGCCTTTTTGGCTCTGAGTGAAAACAGGGACCAGGCACTGACAGGCAAAACATTCTGCACCGCCCTGAAGTGTGAAACATCACCGATTTGGTGAAGCAATATCCCATTACTGCTGGACCTGGGCTTCTCCAGCCAGATGATTCCTCAAGTCAGTGGGCCATTTGTCTGCATCACGATCCTCATCCTCATCACTTAGCATTTGCTGACCCTCCAGAGGAAATGACACATTACTTGATGACTTGGCATCTTTTCAGCCTTCTTCCTATTCTGTGTCCTTCCCAGCACACCGACACTGAAAGCACACTATGTCACCACAGGAGCTCAGGTGCCATGAAATACCTCACAAATGTACAGTACTTTAATTGTTGACAAATCCTCTTGTAGTAGGTAAGAAATATGTTATTATTTACATTTTTCTATTGGAACTTGGGGGCACAGAGTGTTTAAATTACCTGCCCAAGGGCAGATGAGTTACTTGCCTCTTGTGTTTCAATTATACAATGGCTTAGTGATTCTTTCTTCAGACCACTGTTTGTGAGTGAATGGAATTAAGTCTGTGTGAAAAGGGCCTGGAGCATGAGTTCTTAAAGCAGGGTGACTACTGTTAGCACCAACTATTTATGGTAATGACCATGATGATGACAGGGAAATAATAACACGTTCAATTAATAATAATAATAGTAAAGTTGAAGTTAGAACCATCCTCCCAAAGTATAAAAATTAGGGCAACAAATTACATCACATTTTGTCTATAAAATGAGTTAGTTTATTATGAGAAAATGGGCATCCTCATATACTGCAGGTAGAAGTGCACAATGGAATAACTCTCATCAGCAAGCTAATCCATTTCCAGGAATTAATTTTTTTTTTTTGAGATGGGGTCTCATTCTGTCACCCAGGACTACAAGGGCGCACCACCACACCCAGCTAATTTTGTATTTTTTTTTTTTTTTTTTGTAGAGATGGAGTTTTGCCATGTTGGCCAAGCTCGTCTTAAACTCCTGGCCTCAAGTGATCTGCCCTCCTTGGCCTCCCAAAGTGCTTGGATGACAGGCATGGGCCACTGCACCTAACCCCCCATTTCCAGTAATTAATTTTTTAATGACATTTACACACATCTACAAAGATACATGTGCAAGAAATAAAATACTTTTTGTAAATGAAACACACAAAACATTTAAAATACTAATCAACAAGAGAAAAGGAGATTGTTAAATGAGTAATGATGGGTCTGACAATGGAATGTTTTGTATGTATTGACAAAAAAAACATGTCCATGGTATACTATTGACTCTAAAATAGAGGAGTTTGTATTATCTGATGCTCCTTATGATCCTAGATATTTGCTGCTACCCTTGGTGGTGGACAGCAGGTAGATTCCTTACTCAATCTGGTAGCATGGACATTTTACCTACTGGAGAGGGTATGTCATTTGTCAAAAGTTTATGCTTACTGGCCAGGCACCGTGGCTCATGAATGTAATCCCAACACTTTGGGAGGCCGACGCAGGTGGATCACCTAAGATCAGGAGTTCCAGATCAGCCTGGCCAACATAGTGAAACATTGTCTTTAATAAAATCCAAAAAAATTAGCCAGGTGTGCTGGCAGCACCTGTAATCCCAGCTACTCGGGAGGCTGAGGCAGGAGAATTGCTTGAACCTGGGAGGTGGAGGTTACAGTGAGCCGAGATCGTGCCATTGCACTCCAGCCTGCTCACCAAAGATGAGGCTGGCATTTTCTACACTACAAAGCCAGTGTAAATTCGATAGTAAATTCGGTCAAGGAATACTGACAATTGTTGTTTCTTTTGGTTTGTTATTTTTCCAGTGGCTCTTTTCACGCAGACAGGGTTGTAATGTAGAAAGGTTTTAAAATGAAAGGTTTGAAATATTCCATAATATTGACAAAGTTCAACATTTCCCGTAAAATCTTATTTATTCAGTTGCCTTATTCACCTCAATCAAAATGATAAGCAGGAAGAATAAAAAGTGCAAATGACTTTCAGTGTTTCATCAATGCAAAATGAACAGCAAAAAGCTAAAACAGAAATGAAAGTTCAGACAAGTCCCCAGTTTTCTTCCCTTTCATCAGCAGTGTGGGAAAGTAAAACAGTGTAGCCACTGTGGCAGTCTGATATTTTCTCAAAAAATTATACATATCAGTTTTGCTCCTATGTATATACCCAGACAGATAAAACCATACCTTAACGTAAAAACATATGCACAAAGGTTCACAGGAGAATTATTCATAATAGCCAAAAGAATGGAAACAATCAGATGCAGATGGCTATCGATTAATGAATGGATCAACAAAATGTGGCGTATCCACACAGTGGCATACTTTCAGCTATAAAAAGAACTGAATTACTGATACAAGCTACTGTTGTAAACCCTAAAATAGTAATAGATAAATCCTTAAAACTTTATACAGAGTGAAAAAGCTAGACATAAAAGATCACATGTTTTAAGGTTCCATTTCTATGAAATGTTAAGAGGAGACAAATCCACAGAGACAGAAAAAGTACCTTATGGGAATGGAGGTGGGGAGAACTGGGACTATCTCTGACTAATAAATATGAGGTGATGAAAATATCCTGGAATTAGATAGTAGGAAGGGTTGCAAAAATAATGAATTTACAAAAAAATCACTGAAATTTTCACTTGATATGGTGAATTTAATGCTATGTTAAATGTATCACAATTTTAAAAATATATGTATTTATGCAGGAGCGTGTATGTGTACACACACACACACACACACACACACACACTTGCATAAAACTCAATCCCTGTGTCATTTTGGTGAGTTGTGCAGACAGAGAAGCTTCTATGCTGGGAGAGGCTCAGCTTGCAGATGCACTTGCCCTAGGGGTTACTCCAGAGGAAGGGTGCCCCCATCTGAGAGTTCCTGGGACTCCTGGAAATTAAAGCATAGTTAGAAAAGATCCCTGCGATGATGATGATCATGATGATGATGATGATGATGATGATGATGATGATGTTGATAGGAATAGCTGAATAACTCTTAAGTGCAGGTGCTGTTCTGAGTGTTTTACTCGTACTCCTCATGTCATCTCCACAGCAACCCTATGGCCGTGGTTCTCAAACTCCAGCATGCATCAGAATTGCCCGGATGCTCCTGCAGACTCAGATTGCAGGGCCCATCCTCCAAGTCTGGGACACATAGTTCCAGAATTTGCTTTCTAACAAGTTCCCAAGAGATGCAGGTGCTACTGGTCAGGGACTCCCTGTTCAAAACCACTGCCCTAGGAGATGGGGGCTCTTAAATGCCCCGTTTTTACAGGTGAGGCTGCTCACGGCAGTGGGAGATGCAAAATCAAGGGTGGGGTCAAGTTCCTTTCTAAAGTGAAGAAATAACCTAAATACATGTAAGGCCAGCAGGGCTTAGAAAAGGATTTAGCCTCCTTCACCTCCTTCACCTCATCCCTCCTTTCAGCCTCCATCACTTGCTTGGCAAACTGGACTCTGGGAGCCAGAGGGCACCAGAAAAAGTGGAATGCGAGCCTGCAGGCCATCAAGGTGAAGCCCTGAGGCTTCCCTGGGGCCAGTCCCTCCACTTTGATGTAGATAAGCCTCAGCTAGTGTCAAGTGGAAAGGGGAAAAAGACAGGTGAGTCATTGTTAAGAAACAGATTCACCTATGTAGGTCCAGGAGCACTGCAAGTAGTTCTCACAGTAGGGGAGAGGAATTGTGCTCAACTCTGAATCCCACACAAGCCAGTGGGAATTACAGTCAAGGCGGAGGATAGGGGTTAGTGGATGGGAAATGACTACGAGGGAACATCAGGGGGAAGGGAGGATTCTGGCTAAACTGACCTAATGGGATTCTCGCTGAGGACAGGCCAAGGTTATCTGACATCAGCTGTGGGATGAGGACCCTGATAAGTATATGGAGGCTGGAGATTCCTGCTAGCTAAACGGACACAGCAGGGTAATTTGCTAAAACTGAACTTTACAAAAAGTGCACAGATAGGTCTAGCAGAGGGTTCAGAAGCCTGACTAATGTATGGCCAAACAAACAGCTTCGGTCACCACACAGAATGTATGCTGTGGACACAGACTGGGCCTCAGCAACTTCCTACCCCATCAGCTTCCAGGAGGGCATTTTGCCCTGTGCCTCGTGGGTGGGTGTTTCCTAGCTTGATCATTTCTAGGAGACAAGAGACTTGCACCTTATCATCTAGGATAAATTCAGTGTCAGATTTTTAAGTGTAAATCAGATGAGACAGTGCTTTAGTGACAATCTCAGGTATTAAAAAAGTGAGGTTCATTCATTCACCAGTTCTAAAGGCACATATTAGACATTCTTTTTTTGTTGTTCTTGTTTTACAAAGTTTGAGACCATGTAAAAGAAAAATAATGAAAAAAATCAAGCAACTTGAATTTCTTATATAATCCCTTCAAAAACCCCAAACCAGGAAAATCTTTTCAATATAAACTTTGGAAATTCTGTTGATCACTGACCGCAGTCTGGTGGTTTATACTTATTTACTTGTGTTGTTTCCTCCCTACTCCCACCCCGGCCCCTCAGCAGTTGCTGCCTTCCTGTCTTGGTCTCATAGTCCACAAATCAGACCTACAGCTATGATCCCAAGCGCTTCTAACCTTCATCCTCATATCCACAGGATCCCCTAAGGACCCAGCTTCTGTTGTTGAGAACTAACCCACATGCTGAATAAGGAGTCTGATCTTTATTCAGAATCACTGCTAAGATACCACAGGAAATAACATGTAAGAGTCCAGTATAGGACTCACAGGAACTAACAATCGTTTATTTGAATCATTTTATTATATATATACTTTTTTTTTTTTGAGATGGAGTCTAGCTGTGTCACCCAGGCTGGAGTACAGTTGCATGATCTTGGCTCACTGCAACCTCTGCCTCCTGGGTTCAAGTGATTCTCCTTCCTCAGCCCCTCAAGTAGCTGGGATTACAGGTGCCCACCACCACTCCCAGCTAGTTTTTGTATTTTTAGTAGAAACAGGGTTTCACTGTGTTGGTCAAGCTGGTCTCGAACTCCTGACCTCGTCATCCACCAGCTTCATCCTCCCAAAGTGCTGGGATTACAAGCGTGAGCCACCTCGCCTGGCCTCTTTATTTATTTATTTATTTTTGAGACAGAGTCTTGCCCTGTCCCCGCGCCCTGGCTGGAGTGCAGGGGTGTGAGCTCAGCTCTCTGCCACCTCCGCCTTCCGAGTTCGAGCAGCTGTCCCTGCCTCAGCCTCCCCAGTAGCTGGCATTACAGGTACCCGCCACCATGCCCAGCTAATTTTTATATTTTTTTTTTTCTTTTTGAGTCGGAGTCTCACTCGGTTGCCCAGGCTGGAATGCAGTGGCTCAATCTCAGCTCACTGCAACTTTTGTCTCTTGGGTTCAAGCGATTCTCCTACCTCAGCCTCCCGAGTACTGGGATTACAGACGCCCGCCATTACTCCTGGCTAATTTTTGTATTTTTAGTAGAGACCAGGTTTTGCCATGTTGACCAGGCTGTTTTTGAACACCTAACCTCAGGTGATCTAGCCGTCTTGGCCTCCCAAACTGCTGAGATTACAGGTGTGAGCCGCCACGCCTGGTCTATATTCATGTTTCTATTCACAGTATCTCCTACACAGTGTTTTCCTATTCTATGGGGAGAAATCGGGCAAATGGCAGAAGACAGGTCAGATCTTGGCAAGAGTTGCTATGGCTTCCAAACAAGAGTTTACTGATGATAGATTTAGGGATGAATATTAGGAATGTGGGGAGATGGGCTGGGCGCAGTGGCTCAGGCCTGTAATCCCAGCACTTTGGGAGGCCAAGGTGGGCGGATCACAAGGTTATGAGTTCAAGATCGACCAATATGGTGAAACCCCATCTCTATTAAAAATACAAAAATTAGCCTGGCGTGGTGGCATGTGTTGTAGTCCCAGCTACTTGGGAAGCTGAGGCAGAAGAATCACTTGAACTGGGGAGGCAGAGGTTGCAGTGAGCTGAGATCTGGCCACTGCACTATAGCCTGGGCGCCAGAATGAGATTTTTTAAAAAATGGAATGTGGGGAGATGTCCCACAAGGTTAGCTCCTATGTTACCTAAAGCACCAAGCAGCTTGTCCATAATTAGTTTAAATGTATCTGTCAGGCTCCAAGCCCTCTTGCTATAAAAGCAAGATTACTGAGTTAATCTTAGATTTTAAAATGGAAAGCTGGGCCTCACAAAAGCCGTTGGGAAGGTTACCTGGAGATTGTTTCTAAGGCAGTGCCCAACTATCAAGCAAAGGACAATGAGTACAAAGTCAGAGCTTCATTAACTCTTGATGATTGATTCATTCACTTACTTAACGCAGACTTCAGGGGAAGAAGAATTGCTGAATGGAGGAGATTGGAAACGATGCATCATGAAAAGCCCAAGGTCTCTGGATACCCACCCAGCCAGTCCCCACCCTAGTCCTCGGGTCTGGTCTTGACCATCTCATCATGTGTTTTGAGGGTGCGTTTTCCCGCCAGTTATTTTGTTTGCTGTTTTTTGTTTTGTTTTGTTTGTGAGAGAGGGTCTCCTGTCGCCCAGGCTGAAATGCAGTGGTGCGATCTCAGCTTACTGTAGCCTCAACCTTCTGGGCTCAAGCGATGCTCGTGCCTCAGCCTCCTGACTAGCTGGGACCACAGGCGCGAGCCACTGCACCCTGCTAATTTTTGTATTTTTAGTAAAGATGGGGCTTCGCCAGGGTGCCCATGCTTGTTTCCAACTACTGGGCTCAAGTGATCCGCCTGCCTCAGCTTCCCAAAGTGCTGGGATTACAGGCATGAGACACCGCCATAGGCCCACATTCTTCTAAACCCTTAATTGAGAGATAAGGCTTCTGCCTGCTGGCTGTGCGTTCTTCCACCCGGCCCCACCTTTGCTGTGGACCAAACAGGAACCACTGGCCTAGAGTTCTCTGGCTCTCCGTCCTGCAGGAGATTTTAATCAAAAACTCTAGGCCTAAGGGAAGAGCAGGGTTAGGCTGAAAATGCACATAGGGCTCTTGTAAACTTATTTTCATGTACCACTCGCCCAGGGCATTAAATCGGGTACTTAGTTGATCCGAACCCTCCAGGGAGACCTCCGACCCTTCTTCTCTTCGTAGCCCCCAGCTCCTCTCCCCTGGTTCCACTGAGGCAAGCGCAGCTGGCTGTGGGGACAGGTTGGGACTGAGCCGCTCCACGTGCCAGGAGTCCGCATGCCGGGAGGCCCCGCCCAGCGGCTGGAGCAGCCAATCGCAGCTCGGGTAGGCGGTGGGGGCGGGCCTGCCTGGGAGGCGTGGCGGGGTGGGTGCTAGGGGCTTTAGAGGTCAATTGGCCGCCTTCTGGCTGCCTTAAGAGACAGGAGACTCCGGGACCCAGCACCTGCCCACTGTGCCTGTCCAGCTGTGGCTACTGCAGCTGAGATCCCAGTGGGCTGAGACTGGACAGGGACCCAGCAAGTCCTTCGGCTCTGTGAGTGCGGGATTTTCGGGAGTGCCAGGCCGCAGTATTGCCGGGGCTGGTGGGGTGGCATAGGGAGGATCGACGCCGGCAAATCAGGCAGAGGCGCCCCTTGCTCCCTGCAACACCGCCCAGGTCCTGGGGCCACAGTGAACATGAGCAGAGGGCGTGAGCAAGAGGCAGGGGACCTGGCCTGGGACCCGGGCCCAAAGCCGGGGAAGCCGCCTGCCCCTGTGTGGGCGCGGACACTGGGGACTCTGGCTTCCAGCGGTTCGGCCACCTGATCAGGTTTATGCTCTGTGGGGGGTAGGGGGCGTTGGAGTGTTGGGAGGACGAGCCCACCTGTCGGACTGGAGCCGCGGTAGATAGGTGCTCTCCTTCCCAGTTTCTCCTGGGAAGACATTCAAGAAATGTTTCATTACAAGGGGAATTTGGAAAACATAGCTCACCCTCTGCTGTGTATTAGCCAAGAACAAGGTGTGAAGTGACTTCCCGATTATTGGGGATCCCTTTGTCCCTTCTTGAGATTAGATGTCTTCATCAGTAAGGTTTTGCCTGGATGACCTCAGCACAATTGGTACTACACCTGGGCCAACTGTTTCCTAGTTTCCTGGTTGTTGCCTTAAGCTTCTCGCCCATAAGGTACCTTCCTATCCTTTTTATAACCTAAATTATCATCGCAGGAACTGTTTCACCTCCTACCGCTCTGGACAGGCTGCTTTTTATTTGGTGGGTCCGTCCAATCCCTGCACTTGCCCTGTTTTTCTCCAACCAGATCCTTGGCCGCTTCCGCAGTCCTTGGGTAAATGCTTGGGAGAATCATTTAAAGATTTTTATTCTAGCGTGGTGGCCCTAGTTCCTCAGGGGACAGTAAGATGGCTTTTTAGGATTGGTCTAATCAGATCCTCATTTCTTTACCCTTCCTAGGTTTCGAAACATGAATCCTTCACTCCTCCTGGCTGCCTTTTGCCTGGGAATTGCCTCAGCTGCTTTAACACGTGATCACATTTTAGCTGCACAATAGAACAGAAGGCAAAGCACAAGAGATTATATGGCATTAGTGGCATCTGAAACTGTCCAGGGGAACCCCAGAGCGATGGGCCTTGCTATTGGGATCATATGGCCAGAGAGTAGCTTCTAGAGGCCAGCTCTTACCAATAACCTAATGGCAACAATTAGAGCATGATATGGGCATACACCCCTGTTGTGTCTCAGCTTGGAGAATAGCTTCCAGAGGTGTCAGGCCTTTCCTTGCCATGGTTTCTGTTCCATCTCTGTCTGAAGATTCACTTGGTGAGCATGGGTTGGCTTTTAGATAGAAATAAAGAGCATCAGTTACATGTTTGCCTCTAGAATGAAGAAAAATGGAGGACAGCAGTGTGGAAGAAGGACTTCAAGATGACGGAGCAGCACAACCAGGAATACAGGCAAGGGAAACAGCTTCACAATGGCCATGAACGCCTTTGGAGACATGGCGAGTGTGCTGTGGATGGCTGAACTCTGTGCTTTCCCTCCTCAGTTCTTTACCAAATTAATCTCTTGCTTTTTAACATTTTATTTACTTTTGCTTTAAGACCAATGAAGAATTCAGGCAGGTGATGGATGGTTTTCAATATCAGAAGCACAGGAAGGGGAAAGTGTTCCAGGAACCTCTGCTTCTTGAGGTCCCCACATCTGTGGACTGGAGAGAAAGGCTACGTGACTCCTGTGAAGAATCAGGTGAGAAAGTGTCAGGTTCAGACCTCTCATCACCTCACCCTGGGAAAGCCAAGAAGTGATTGACATTTGTGCTGTGGTAGAGTGTCAGCAACATGCAGTTCACATTTTTAAGAGGTATTCAGATATATGAGCTGTTGTTAAAAGTCTTGCTCTCTCTGTGTGTGTGTGTGTGTGTGTGTGTCTGTGTGTGTGTGTGTGTGTGTGACTGTGAGCTTTTTAATTCTCTTCTCAGGGTCAGTGTGGTTCTTGTTGGGCTTTTAGTACAACTGTGCTCTGGAAGGGCTGATGTTCCAGAAAACTGACAAACTTATCTCACTGAGTGAGCAGAATCTGGTAGACTGCTCTGGGCTTCAAGGCAATCAGGGCTGCAATGGTAGCTTAATGGATAATTTCTTCCAGTATGTTCAGCAGAATGGAGGCCTGGACTCTGAGGCATCCTATCCATATGAGAGCTCCTTTTCTTGCTGCCATTCCTGCTTTGTTTTACTGGGACACTTTCAGAGATAACAGATGCTTTTCAGAATTCACATTTTAGATGGGGGAATCTATATCTGCAAACTGTCAGTATTGTCGTTATAAGTTATAGCCTTTGCACAGTTCTGTGATTACATGGTTAACACACAGCTGTTCTTGCTTCTATGTAACATGGAGAATATACAAACCATTCTACATATACAAAACACATTTCTCCATTGTGAAAAATGTCTTATGAAAAGTAAACCTAGGGGCCTCATTGAAGTGAATGGAGCTAATTTTCATTTTCAAATTAACTATTAATAATAACATTTCACTTCCTTGAATGATTTATAACAGTGTTGACTCAGAAATTCTGTGCTGCAAACTGCTGAGTGTTGTGGTTCTGACTCATGTTCCCCAGGAGAAGGATGGCAGTAATCATGTCTCTTCCCTGTTTAACAGGTTAAAACCTGTAGGTACAATCCAAAGTATTCTGTGGCTAATGACACTGGCTTTGTGGACATCCCTTCATGGGAGGAGAACCTGACGAAGGCAGTGGCAACTGTGGGGCCCATCTCTGTTGCTGTTGATGCAAGCCATGTCTCCTTCCAGTTGTATAGAAAAGGTAAGCATCTTTCTTCATAGAAATTATTGCAGAAAAAGAGTAAGCCACCATGACATACCAGCCTGATGGGCTCTATACACGCAGTATTCATACCTGATACTTCCACTTGATATTACGCTGAGCATATCTCCATGAAAATAAGTACTTCATAACTTTATAAATAGCTATATTATTTATAGTATAGTTTAATTTACTTAAATATTATCTAATTGTTATATTCACAGAATTCTTCCAAAGATTCTTATTTCTGTGATTAAATCTGAAAAGAGCCTTTTTATTCAAGGATTTTATTGTTCTACACTTTTAAGACTGATACTCTAGAGTAGAATTACAAAAATAGTGGTCTTTTATGCCTGTAGGAAAGTTTTTTATGAAAGATTATGCTAATTTCTATTTCTGCTAGTTGAGGATGAGAGCCTAAATCCCTAGCCTTGATAATAATAGATCTTGTTAAGCCTGATCTGGATTCCACGTCATTTCACTGATTTTAGAGATGCCTCCCTCCCTATGGGTGACAGGCTGGGTTACTGTCAGGTGTCCTTGGGAGCTTCTCACCAAGCCTTCATTTTTTTCTCTCGTGCATTTATTTTGAGCGACCCTGGATCATGTTATGCTGGTGGCTGGCTACAGCTATGAAGGGGCAGAGTTGGATAACAACGAATATTGGCTGGTGAGGAACAGGTATACATTGCCAGAAAAATATTTGTAGTTGAAATTCAAAAAGGAATCCTTTTTTACAATTAGTATTTAGATACCACAAGCCCTTAAGCACATTTTGAAATCCCAGAAGTCTTTATCCCCCTTAGGTAGAACATAGAATTTTAATGATTGATTATAACATCTAGATACTATCATGAGCATGCTGGGGATATTAATATTGTATTTGTCCTACTGCATGTCTAAATTTTGAACATTTTCTTAACTCTGAAGCATACCTAGCTGGAAAGACATCCTATCCTTTTTCTGTTTCTGATTTTACATTTCTGTGAAAGGTCACAGTTTTGGCTCTGGGATGGAAGTGATATGCAGATTTAGACTCAAGAATTTATAAGGGACGAACAAGAACATCAACATCTCCTGATTCTTTATGTTAAGCCTGTGGCTCTGGCACCATGTTTAAGTTACTAACCCAATGTGCTTTATCCTTCCTCTAAAATGGAAAACCTGCTCTCCTTTCAGCTGGGGTAAACACTGGGACACGGATGGCTACACAAAGATGGCCAAAGACTGGAGGAACAACTGTGCAATTGCCACAGCAGCCAGCTACCCCACTGTGTGAGCGGATGGATGGTGATGAGGGGACTTGACTGCAGATGGCACATTCAGAGGAGGAATTTATCTTCGGTCTACCAGCCCCTGCTGTATGGGATGCACACTTCAGTCACTGAAGAGCCAAGTGTGATTTGACTTCTGTGATGTTTTCACACTGGTAAATGTTACCTCTATTTTAATTACTGTTATAAACATGTTTGTATTATTGATTCACTTACTTTGGATTTTCATTTTAAAAGGACATATACATTTTTACCTGTTTAAATAAAGTGTAACTTCAAATGTACTGGTGGGGTTTCTGTTTTTGATGCACTGACTTTTTGTGTAGTTGTATTTCTCTGTTTTCACACTGCTGATAAAGACATACCCAAGACTGGCCAATTTGCAAAAGAAAGAGGTTTAAAGGACTCACAATTCCACATGGCAGGGGAGGCCTCACAATCATGGTAGAAAGTGAAAGGCAAGTCTCACATGGCAGCAGAGAGAAGAAAATGATAGCCAAGTGCAAGGGGTTTCCCCTTAAAAAACCATCAGATCTTGTGAGACTTATTCACTGTCATGAGAACAGCCAGGGAAAGACCTGCCCCCATGATTCAATTACCTCCCGTCAGGTGCCTTCCACAACATGTGGGAATTGTGGGAGCTAAAATTCAAGATGAGATTTGGGTGGGACACAGCCAAACCGTATCAGTAATCAAGCATGAAATTGGGCTCTAAGCCACACCTGCTGTGCCACTGGTTCACCAGGAAGAACAGTGGGTGGCCTCCTGACTATTCTAGTAACAAACGTGCAGATCTCATGTCAGCTCCCCAGTGGCTGTGTCTGACCCAACCCTTGATTGAAGCAAAATATGACAAATGATCTATAAGGACAAAAGAAAATTATTTTAATAAAGAAAACATTTACATTTTTCTTTAAAGTGATCAGACATACGTGTAATTTCAATACCGAAAAAGAGCCTTAGAGATCATGTTTATCTCACTCAAGGTGGTTGCAGCCCAGTCAGGTTCCAGGACAAAGGTATCAGGGCCAGTTTCTGGAGCATCTTCCCCACTGCTGGTGAGGTCCCCATGGCCACTTTGCAGTTGAGGTGAGACAATACACTAGTGCATTGCCAAGGCTGTTTGTCTTTGGGTCCTCAAGGGATGAGGGACAACTCCAGGGTGTGAGGCTGGGCTTCAGGAATGCTGTGCTGGCTTTGGAAGGTGGAAGACAGATAAGAGGACCCAAACTGAGAGTCTGTGGCCACATTTGCACCAAGTTGCCTGTAAGCACCTGAATTGTTTTTAGAAACTGAAAAACTTCCCACATGTATTGGCTAAAAGAAATAGTTTCATCACCTGTATTTTTTCAAAAGTCTCATGTTCCCACTAAAAAATATATAAGGATAGTTACAAGTGTTTAGTGAATAGACTCCATAATCTTCCAGGAAGAAGACTAGGTGGACAATGGGGTCTCATCCAGCAAAGTCTCCAGCAGGCTCCATTTAAGTTCATCTGAATTGGATCATGTGCTATGCTGGACTCTTAAGTGCCCTTCCCTAGTAGTTGCTAAAACTTTTATTTATTTATTTATTTAGATGTAGTCTTTCTCTGTTGCCCAGGCTGGAGTGCAATGGTGTGACCTTGGCTCACTGCAGCCTCTGCCTCCTGAGTTCAAGCGATTCTCCTGCCTCAGCTCCCCACGTAGCTGGGATTACAGGCACCTACCACCATGCCTGGCTAATTTTTGTATTTTTAGTAGAGACAGGGTTTCACCATGCTGGCCAGGCTTGTCTTAAACTCTCAACCTCAGGCAATCTGCCTGCCTCAGCCTCCCAAAGTGCTGGGATTACAGGCATGAGCCACCACACCCAGCCACACTTCATCTTTTTGACATAAAAATGACAAAAGTGGCAACTGTTAAATTATTTGGATTTTATAATAAAAGTAGTCCATTTTAGCAAGAAGATTTGGAAGATTTCCAAGGTAAATCCCTTAACTGTGCAGGTTGGGTCCTAGATTTGAAACAGAATTTATGCAGCACCCAACATATGCAGGTCATCACCACAGAGGAAAGAGACAGGCCCTGACCTCAAGGAGCTGGAGTTGTTAGGAAGAGGGAGGTGATAAGGTAGGACTTCCTAGAGGAAGGGAAAGCTGACATCAATCAGAGTGGCCAATCACTAAGGGAAGATAAAGAGGTGAGCATCTTAGCAGAGACTAGCACATCTGCAACCCTGAGAAAAGATTCTCTAGCAAGAGACCCTGTGGAGTGTTAGGTCCAGGTGTTGGGTGATGAAGCTTGCTGAGTGGAGTGTTTGAACATAGGGGGACCACTGGAGAGTGCAGAACAGACCATTCTGATTCTTGGTTACTGTAAAACAAACCACCCAGAAACTCAGTGACTTGGTAAAAGCATCTTTCACATTTTCCACCTGGACTTGGCTGTGTGGTTTCATGGAAAGACATCTGTAGGCTCTATCTGTACTGGAGACATCTGCAGGGCTTGACAAGGCTAGACATCTGCAAAGGCTCACTCACATGGCTGGCCACAGATTCTGGAGTTGGCTGGGTGTTTAGCTTGGGCTGTTGACCAGAGCACCTGCCTGGGGCCTCTCCACAGCTTGAGCTTCTCACAGCATAGTACTGAACTCTGTATATACTGTTTTCCTATATATACATGTCTATGATAGTTTAATCTATAAATTAGGCACAGCAAGAGATTAACAACTAATAATAAAATAGAATAATTATAACAACATGCCAGTAGAACTGCTCTTGCAATTTCGGGTCATCATTTAGTAAAATAAGGGTTACTTGAATATAAGCACTGCCATAGCCTGACAGGTGATCTGAATTAAAATGCCAAGTAAGTGATTCACTGTCATGGGTAATAGAAATTGCATAAAGTGGAAATGCAGATAAGAGGGGGACTACTGTATAATTTTTACTTACATAACGTTCAACTGGGAAAGATACGGTAAAGGAGAATTTTGCTGCATATATTCATTCAGGCACACTGACTTCTTTACCTTGTACTGTGCTGCAGTAAAGCACAGCACCAAGTTTGTCCTAGAAATCATATCCATTTTGTGGTGATAGGGCCCTGGTAGGCAGTTAGGGAAGTCTCTTATTTTCCAGACTGGGATGTGATAAACATCATGGACATCCACATTCTAGTAGCCAGTCACAAATACCCACCTGGATGAAAAGGAGATTGGAAAATTTGGACTAGTTATGTGCCTGGAGTGAAGGTGAAACTAGTACTGGTAAACAGACTACCAGCCTGTGTGATGTGTGAGAACTATCTAACAGGGCATGACTTCATTCAGGCCTATCCATAGTACTCTGAAAAGAAACCAAAAAGCCTGTGAATTCTTTGATATACTCTGAAGTGTATCAAAGAATATATTTTGGACACAATTCTTCCGGCATTCATCTTCATATGGTTTCTCTCCTAAGTGAATTCACTGATTCACTGTGAGGGTTCACTTCTGGGACTGTCTTTTTACATTCACTACCCTCAATTGGTTTCTTGTGTATCTCTGATGTCAAAAGGGGTAATCTTTTTGTCAAAAGGATTTTCCAGTTATTACATCAATAGGGATTCCCCTCTCCTTGAATTTTCTGGTATATGCTTAGGGTTGACTTATGTAATTTCCCATATTCATTGCATTCATAAGATTTCTCCCTACTGTGAGTTCTTTGATGTATTCTGAGGTTTGATTTCTGGCCAAAAGTTTTTCCACATTTACTACACTGAAAGGGTTTCTCCCCTGTGTGAATTCTCTGATGATCACCAAGGATTGCTTTCCGGACAAACTTTTTCCCACATTCATTACATTTAAATGGTTTCTCCCCAGTGTGAATTCTTTGATGCACTCTGAGGGTTGATGTCCGGGCAAAAGTTTTCCCACATTCGTTACATTTGAATGGTTTCTCTCCCGTGTGAGTCTTCTGATGTTGAATGAGATGGTCTTTTCGCCAGAAGGATTTTTCACATTTGTTACATTGGTAAGTTTTCTCCCCAGTGTGAGTTCTCTGATGTATTCTGAGGTTTGACTTCTGGCCAAATGTTTTTCCACATTCATTGCACTGAAAGGATTTCTCCCCTGTGTGAATTCTATGATGATCTCTGAGAGTAGACTTCTGAACAAAAGTTTTCCCACATTCACTACATTGATAGGGTTTCTCTCCTGTGTGAATTCTTTGATGTCCCCTTAGGGTTGACTTCTGGACAAATGTTTTTCCACATTCATTACATTTATAGGGTTTTTCTGCTGTGTGAATTCTCTGATGAGTACTGAGGTGTGACTTCTGGGAGAAAGTTTTTCCACATTCACTACATTCAAATGGTTTCTCTCCTGTGTGAGTTCTCTGATGTTGAATGAGATGTCCTTTCTGACAGAAGGATTTCCCACATTCATGACATTTATAGGGTTTTATCTTCAAGTGACTTCTCTGGTGGACTCTGTGAACTGACATCTGGTAGGATTTCTTATTTTCATGATATTCAGATGATTTAACCCAAGTCTGTGTTCTGTCACTACATACCACTGGATTCTCTTCTGTGACAGTTGTCTGAGGTTCAGTGAGCTGTGCCTTTCTGTTGAAATTATTTCCACTTGAATTTAATTCATAATGTTTCACACCCATGTTACATTTATTATATTCCTCCACAGTTGACTTCTCAAAGGATTTCCCGTATTGATTAAGATGAGGGTGATTCTCCCCTGTGCCAGTTCTCCTGTGGTCAAAGAGAGTTGTCTTATCACATTTTTTCCTAAATTCATCATCTTTACAGGATTTTTCTCCTGTGTGAGGATTCTTATGTTTAACACAGCAAGCCTTATCATTAAAGGCTTTTCCTATTTTATTACATTCAAAAGCTTGCTCCAAAGTTTGAAACTTTGAATGCTTGGGAAGATTTTCATTATAACTGAGAGCTTTCACATTTTTATTATGTTCATAAAATTTCTCCCCAGTCTGAGTTTTCTCAAAGTTAATTTTGAAAGTTGAATTCTCACATACATTACAGCAACCTATTTTCTTCGTTGAATAGTTTCTATTACTAATGATAAATTCAGAAATACTTTGCAGATTCACTCCCCATGAATCACATTTGCAGGACATTTTTGTTGAAGCAACAGCAGCTACATGCAGAGTAAATGGTTTCCCCAAAACATTCTCTTCCTCTCTAGTCAAAGTTTTATTATTGATACATATTACTTGCTGCAAGTGTTTGTCTTTGATGTTCTTCTTCTGCTTGATCAGGTCATCACCTCTGTAATCTTCTAAAACAGAAATATTGAAAACATCTTATGACTCTTACATCTTTTATGGGTAGGGCTTATCAACATTCAGCCTATGTTGCACTTAATTATTTGATTTCTTAAGATTAAATAATTCATATATATGTGTGTATTAATATATATCTCAGAACACCCCCTTTTAAAAATAATATTTGTATAGTGCAAATGGAAAAGGAAAGTGGTAACAAATACACATTTTGCATGTGATTAATAAGATTTTCCTAACTGGGTTGATAGAAGAAAGAAAAGAAAAGAAAACTTAGAGTTTTATAGGGGTGGTTATTTTAGGGAGTAGGAAAAATAGATAATGGGATAAATACAACAAAAACCCTAAATGTAAGTGGTATAACAAGGAAAATCAGGAGATAACAGAATTTTCGGAATAGGCCCAACAGGGAACGGGTTTAGAAGGAGAAAGTAAATTACAGTCCAGGTCTTGACATTATCTAGATTATAATGGTTAGAATAGTTTATTGTCTACATTCTTACAATTTGATATCTCTCATCAGTTCTTGAACATCAAATTAAATTTATAACATAACCAACTCCCTTATGACTAAATAAAAAATGTTTATACCTCTAACCCATCTTATGATTGTGATTCACAGAAATACAAGCAAGCATAAAATCACTGAAAATAAAATCCATTCTTGCAACTAAATTCGATGCCCTGCTCCACTCCGGCTGTCATACTGTTGATTTATTCCATCAGAAATAAGCAATAAGTGAACCTGATCATCCCATCCTAAGTTTCTGCATTTCAATCTGACATGAGGGGTACAATTTTAAATAGGGTATTACAGAACGTTTTACTGTGAAAATGATATTTAAGAAAGGTCTGGGTACTTTATGCATTCTAAATGCCTATTCTTGACAGGTCATATTGCAAATATCATCTGCCACTTCTTGCTTATCTTTTAACACTTTATCAAGCATGAAACAATATCTACTTGCATAAAACTTTCATGAGCAACTTAATAGTAGTAAGTGAACACTCATGGAATTAGAAACCATGTCATGAAACACAAATGGCTCTGAAAAAATCCCTGTTTACCTCTGCTTGGTTACAAATTCTGTATGTTTAGAATTCACCACTCTCCTAATACTTATGTAATCATTTCCTTGATTTTCTTTATAGTTTTATAATCAATACATGAATTCCTAAAAATGTAGTTGAATTTTGCCTGCTTCTGACATCTTTACATAAATATAACCATATATGCATATTTTTTGTTCTTTTGCTTAATATTATGCTTATAATCAGGGTACAAGATTTTATGTGACTGTATAATTTTTTCCTTAAAGAATACAACTATTTCTCCATTCTACTGTTGAGGAGTACAATTTTTGTCAAACAGAAACAATACTACCATTAATATTCTTTTATGTATTCCAGAGAATACAATCATATCTTTTTGTTGGTCATATGGTTAGAAAAGGTATTGCTTGGCTACAGCATATGCAAAAGTTTACCTTGATTAGAAAACATCTTCACGGGATGCAAAGGCATAAGAATGATATAATGGACTTTGAGGACTTGGGGTGGTGAAAATGTGGGAAGGAGGAGACGGATAAACGACCACAAATTAGGTTCAGTGTATACTGCTTGGGTGATGGGTGCACCAAAATCTCACAAATCACCACTAAAGAACTTACTCATGTAACCAAATACCACCTGTTCACCAAAAACCTATGGAAATTAAAAACAAATCCTCCTGATATCACAGTGGTTTTACCAGTTTCTATCTCCAGTCAGTGGTTAAGGGTCTCTAACATTCCATATCCTCACCAAGACTTGGCATTACCATATTTGTTCATCTCACTTCATATCTGTTATTTCACCTCATATCTCACTTCACATATTATTTTGTGCTCCATGAAAACTAACGAGATTGAACACATCTTCACATATTTACCGGCCATAGTAAAAGTTCCTGTTCAATATTTTTGCCCATTTTTCAATTGGGTTGCTTACCTGTCACCACAATGACTTGCAGAAGTTCTTTACGTTTTCAGGAAGTGTATCCTTTCTAAGTTATTTGCACTATATACACATTATGCTACTCGGTGGCTTGTCTTTTCACCCTTTGAATACTATCTTCTATTAACAAATTTCTTACTTTTAATGAAATCAATTTTATTATCATTTTCTTTTAACTGCTGCTTTTTGTGCCTTTAGGCTTTCTAAGAAAAAGTCTTGGAATATTCAGGTGTTCACCCCCTAAAGTGACCTGGAGTCTAACCACTCCTGCAGAATTCTGTTCACTACTGTTCAGTAACTCACTTGGGTGACTCTTGTTTGAGAATTCCTCCTCTGAGAACCAAGGCTCTGCTCCTTGCTCCAACTTGAAGATCACCTCTGGTTTGAAAAGGCAGTACCCTGTAAATAAAGAATAATCAAGGACTTAGGCCAGATACATGAGATTTTAGTCTCAAAAAGTAGGAGAAAATACCGCCTCGGAAGCAGTATCCTGAAAGTGTTCCTTTGCATTTATCATTGGGAGCTGACAATACATTTTCTCTAGTCCTTGATAGGGCTTAGTTACTTTGGACTCTTGAATGAAAAGCCTAAATAACGTTAAAATTTAAGTCAATTGTTCACATGTATTGGCACTTAAAAAAGAAATATCTTCCATATGGAGTTACAAGGGTAGGTAATGTTTACATGCTCACCCACTGAGACGAGGTGGCTGTAGTTCTCCAGCATCACATCTCTGTACAGCTTCCTCTGAACAGGGGCCATGTGCTGCCACTCCTCCTGCGTGAATTCTATAGTCACGTCCTTGAATGACACTGATGCCTGTAACAGTACATTTCTATTCAATCTGAAGTGTTCAGAATTAGATGATGTAGAAATCACCCGTGAAATCAATTTGTTTCATGTTTAACTCTAAAAAGCTTAAACAAATATAAAGGATGTCTACTTTGAATTTAATTTTATCTTATACTTTGAAAGTATTACATTAGTAAAAGTTTTTATAGGCAAGGTACAGTGGCTCATGCCTGTAATCCCAGCACTTTGGGAAGCCAAGGTCGGAGGATTGCTTGAGCCTTGGAGTTTAAGACCAGACTGGGCAACACAGCAAGGCCTTGTCTCTATAAAAATTAGCCAGATATAGTGGTGTGTGGCTCTAGTCTCAGCTACTTGGGAGGCTGAGGCAGGAGTATTGCTTCAGCCCGGGAGGATGAGGCTGCAGTGGACCATGATCACACCACTGTATACCAGTCTTGGTGACAGAGCAATACTTTGTCTCAAAGAAAATGTTTATAAATGATCTATATATATTCATAGGTTATATACATAGACAATAGATACATTAGAAAAACTTTTCTTTTTTTTAATTTTTATTTTTGTAGCCAAAAAATGCAAATAAACTTCCCACAATTTTTATTCCAACCCAATAGGCTACTCTGGGTATACATCAGGGCAAGGATCAGCAAATCATGGCCTTTGGGCCAAATCTGGCTTGAGAGTTTTTTGTTAATGTGTGGTCTTTCTATGTTGCCTAGGCTAATCTTGAACTCCTGGCTTCAAGTGATCCTCCCATGTTGGCCTCCAAAAGCTCTGGGATTATAGGTGTGAGTCACTGCATGTGGCCACTTGCCACTTTTTAAATAAAGTGAACTGGCACTTAGGCACACCCAATCATGCTGCATTGTTATGGCTGCTTTTGTGCTGAAATAATACTGAGAAGTTCCATCAGAGACCTTATGATTGTCAAAACTGAAAATATTTATTACTTGCCCTTTATAGAAAAAATTTACCAACCTCTGAACTAAATAATCAAATAAAGTAAAGATAAAGAAAGTATAATACAACAAAGAAAACATATTTTATATATATAGGGATTATGCAGATTGAAAATAAAAGGATGGAAAAAGACATACTATATAATCAAAACCAAAAGACAGTTGATATGATTGCATTTAATATCATATACAGTAGATTTTAAGGTAAGAAAGAGGCATAAAAAATCAGTAACAATTTGTAATGATAAAACGGTCCTTTCAATAGAAGATACATCAAACCAAAATTGCTACGCACCTGGCAAACACAGCTTCCCAATGTAATTATTTCTCATTATTCACAGATTACGTATTTGTAAATTTACATACTAAAATTATTTGCAATCTCCAAATCAACACTTGCAGTTATTTTTCAGTCACTTCTGGACATGCGCAGGAAAGCAAAAAGTTTGAATTGTCTGACCTACATGTTCTCAGATGAGGCTGAACCCAGTGATCTTCTGCTTTCTTGTTTCAGCTCTGATACTGAAATAAGTGTTCATTTCTCAATCTATATAGTGCCATATTTACTGCATTTTTGTATTTTTCCTGATGATTTCACTTTTTAAATGGCCCATATGTATAGCACTTACATGCTTGCTGTCTAGTGTGCCTATGTGCAAAAAGCTTGTGATATGTCTCATGGAGAAAATATCTGTGTTAGATAAGGATCATTCAGGCAGTAGTTATGGTGTTGTTGGCCATTAGTTCAATCTTTGTGAATAAACAATATTAAATAATGTGTCTTTATGCATAAAGATACATAAAAACAAGATTATGTACTGACTGGTTGACAAAAATGTGACCAGAGGCTTAACCTTATATTTCTCCGCTGAGCAATGGTTCAGTATTTATTAGTTCAGGGTTTGTAGTGACTTTTGGGAACATTACTACTGAGAATAGAGAACTGACTGTATATCAACAAAAGTTGACAGAAATGAGATACGAATCTACAATTATAATTAGTGATTTTAATGTAACTGTCCCAGTAACTTATAGAAAAGCAGATTAAGAAAAACCAACAGGGATACAGAACAGGAGTCAGTGAACTATAGCACAAGGTCAAACCCAGCTCACCACTACTGTTATTTTTAAAATAAAATTTTCATGGAACATGGCCACATTCGATTCTTTTTTTGAGATGAAGTTTTGCTTTCGTTGCCCAGACTGGAGTGCAATGGCATGATCTCGGCTCACTGCAACCTCTGTTTCTCGGGTTCCAGTGATTCTCCTGTCTTAGCCTCCTGAGTAGCTGGGATTACAGGCATGTGCCACCACGTCTGGCTAATTTTGTATTTTTAGTAGAGATAGGGTTTCTCCATGTTGGTCAGGCTGGTCCTGAACTCCCGACCTCAGGCGATCCGCCTGCCTCGGCCTTCCAAAGTGCTGGGATTACAGGTGTGAGCCACTGCGCCTGGTCTTCATTTGTTTATGTTATATCTATGGCTGCTTAACACTACAGCTGCAAGACTGGTAGTTGCAACAGAGACCATATCTCTCACAAAGCCTACTATCTGACATTTACAGAAAAAGTTTTCTGACCACTGATATAGAAGATTGAAGACATAATTAACTAACCTGACTGACATATACAGAATAACCTCTGCATAACATAATTCTCTGGTGTCCTTTGCACATTAAAAAAAAAGGCAGTCTATCTCCCTAAATTGCAAAAAATTAAAATCACACAGTGTAGTTTTAGATCTCAGCTCAGAGATGTAGAGAGCTGATAAAAGCAATGCTAAAATCCTTACGAGAACAATGCTGGGCAAATAGAAAATTAATATCCTTTTTTTGAACCGTTAGGAGAGTGATGGGTACCTGCAGGGAGAATGAGAACATTCTCATTTGCTTACCGGAGCAGATGCTACTTAACTCCATCTAAGACAATAAAGAAGATAAAACTAGAAAAATTTAACAACCTGCTAAAGGCAAGCGTATACTAGTGTGAGTATGTGAAGTCCCTGGGAGCCATACACATAGGGGGATTTTCACCTTGCTACAGGATCAAAGGGAAAGTCAAAAGAGAAATTAGGCTGGGCATGGCAGCTCACACCTATAATCCCAGCACTTTGGGAGGTTGAGGCAGGCAGATCACTTGAGGTCAGGAGTTCGAGACCAGCCTAGCCAACGTGGTGAAACCCAGTCTCTACTAAAAATACAAAAATTAGCCAGGCGAGGTGGTGCATGGCCGTAATCCCAGCTACTTGCATGGCTGAGGCAGGAGAATCACTTGAACTCAGGAGGCAGAGGTTGCAGTGAGCTGAGATGGTGCCACTGCACTCCAGCCTGGGTAACAAAGCAAGACTCAGTCTCAAAACAAACAAACAAAACCCCCAAAACACAGAAATTAGAACATACATTGAGATTACTCAAAATGAATAGACAAAATACCAAAATACATGGGATGCAGATAAAGCAGTGCTAAGCATGAAATTTATAGCTGTAATACCTATATTAAAAACAATCCCAAATCAATATCCTAATTGTACAATTGAAGGAACTAAATGAGGTGAGGACTTTACTACTAACCTCACAGAAATGAAAAAGACAGTAAAAGAATACAATGAACGGTATAGCAACAAATTACATAACTTAGATTAAATGGACAAATCCCTAGAAGCACACAATCACCAAAATGGACTCAAAGAAAAACAGAACATCCAAACAGACTCATATAAGAAGACTGAATCAGTAATCCAAATCCTCCCAACAAAGAAAGGCTCAAGACCAACTGGTTGGTCTTTAAATGTTTGGTGAATTCTACTCATACTATGTTACCTTGAATCAAAGCCAGATAAAGAAATCACCCAAAAACTATCATCAATATCCCTTCTGAATATGTGTGCAGAACTTTTCAACAATATACTAGCAAACCAAATTTTGCAACAAATAAAAAGGACTATACACCATCACCAAGTACAATTTAATTCCAGGAATGCAAGGTGGCTCACCATTAAGAAAATAAATCAGTGTAATATATCACAGTAATAAAATAAAGAAAACAAGTCACATGATCATCTCAACTGATGCAGAAAAAGCATTTGACAAAAACATCCTTTCATAATAAAAACATTTAACATAGTAGGAATAGAAGAGAACTGCCGCAACACAATAAAAAACATTTCTGAAAATCCACAGCTCACATAACACACTAGGCTGAAAAACAGGAAGGTTTCTCCCAAATATCAGGAATAAGATGGGGATGCCTCCGATTTCATCATCTCTCTCTTTTTTTTTTTTTTTTTTTTTTTTTTTGAGATGGAGTCTCATTCCAGGCTGGAGTGCAGTGGCACAATCTTAGCTCACTGCAACCTCCGCCTCCTGGGTTTAAGCAATTCTCTTGCCTCAGCCTCCCGAATAGCTGGGACTACAGGTGCGCACCACCACACTCAGCTAATTTTTGTATTTTATTTTTAGTAGAGATGGGATTTCACCATGTTGGATGTTGGCCAGGATGGTGACCTTGTGATCTGCCTGCCTCGGCCTCCCAAAGTGCTGAGATCACAGGCATGAGCCACTGTGCCTGGCCTGCTTTCATCATTTTTATTCATTATACTAGAAGTTCTAGCTAGAGCAAATAGGTAAGACAAAGAAAAAATGCATCCTATTTGGAAAGAAAAAAGTAAAACTATCTCTACTCATAGACCATTAGATTTAATACATGGAAAGGACTAAAGAAGATACAAAAAACTACTAGAGCCAATAAATATATTCAGCAAAACTGTAGGATACAAGATGAACACACAAGAATTATTTATCTCTCCGAATACTAGCAATGAATAATAAAAAAGAAAACAATTTCATTTACAACAGAGCAAAAACTCATGAAATAGGAATATATTTAACCAAGAAGGTGCATGACTTATATGTGAACACTAGAAAATATTGCTAAAAGAAATTCAGAAGACATAAATAAATAGAAAGACACCCTGTGTTCATTGATTGGAAGATTTAATATTGTTAAGATGACAATACTCCCAAAAGTGATCTACAGATTCAGTGAAATCTATATCAAAATCCCAATGGCCTGTCTGCAGAAATGCTGAACCTACAATTTATATGAAATTGCAGAGGAACCCGAATAGTCAAAACAATCTAAAAAAAAAAAGAAAAAAATTGGAGAGATTTCATTTCCTGATTTAAAAACTTACTATAAAGCAACAGTAATCAAGACAGTGTGATACTGGCATAAATACAGATATACAGATCCACAGAATAGCACTGACAGCCCAGAAATAAATCCATACACTGACCATTTATTGGGAAAAAATTAGTTTTCAACAGATTTTTTTTCCTAATAAATGGTCAATGTAATTATCCCTAAAAAATGAGATAATTGAATCTCATCAAAGGAATGAAGTTGGACTCTTACCTCATACCATATTTTAAAATTGCCTCACAATAGCTTGGCATGGTGGCTCACACCTGTAATTCCAGCACTTTGGGAGGCTGAAGCAGGCGGATCACTTGAGATCAGGAGTTTGAGACCATCCTGGAAAACATGGCGAAACTCCGTCTCTACTAAAAAACCATAAAAATTACCTAGACGTTGTGGCATACGGCTATAATTCCAGCTACTCGGGAGGCAGAGATGGGAGAATCTCTTGAACCTGGGAGGTGCACGTTGCAGTGAGCCAAGATCGTGCCGTTGGCCCTCCAGACTGGGTGACAGAGCAAGACTCTGTCTCAAAAAAAAAAAAAAAAAAATTGGCCTTAAAAGGGATCAAAGACCTAAATATAAGAGTTTAACTATGTGACTCTTAGAAGAAATCAGGAGTAAACCTTCAAGACCTTGCTTGCATTTGGCAATGGCTTCCTGTATATAATACCAAAGGAAAAAAAAAATTGGACTTGGTCAAAATTAAACTTTTGTGCAAAGGATACCATCAAGATAGTGAAAAGAACCCACAGAACAGGAGAAAATATTCACAAATACTACATTTAATGAATATCTAGTAGCCAGAATACATAAATAACTTAAAGTGAACAACAAAAAACATAATCTAAAATGGGCAAAGGACTTGGACATTTCTCCAAAAATGAATTTCTCCAAAGATGATAAACAAATAGCCAATAAGCACATGAAAAGATGTTGAATATCATTAATTAGGGATATGCAAATCAAAGTCAAATGACACACCACTTCACATCCACCAAGATGTCCATAATTTTAAAAAAAGGGAAAGTAACAAGTGGTAGCAATGTTGTAGAGAAAGTAGAACCCTAATACACTGCTGATGGAAATGTGAAATGGTGCAGCCACTGTGGAAAACAGTTTGGCAGTTACCAAAAAGATAAATCTACACTTACCATATGAATCAGAAGTTCCTTTCCAAGGTTTAGTCCCAAGAGAAAACAGGTGTCCACACAAAAACTTGAAGATGAATGTTAATAGCAGTACTAGTCATAATAGTCAAAAGGGAGAAACAATCCAAATGCTCATCAGTTGAATGAATAAACAATGTGGTATATCCACACAATGGATCATTATTCAGTCGGAAAAAGGAACGGTATACTGATATGACCATGGATGAACCTCGAAGACAATTTGCTAAGTAAAAGAGATGATCACAAAGGGTAAGGTGTGGTGGCTCACACCCTGTAATCCCAGCACTTTGGGAGGCTGAGGTGGGTGGATCACCTGAGATGAGGAGCTCAAGACAAGCCTGGCCAACATGGTGACAACCATCTCTACTGAAAAAAAGAATAGAAAAATCAGCCAGGCGTGGTGGTGAGTAACTGTACTCTCAGCTACTTGGGAGGCTGAGGCAGGAGAACTGCTTGAACCCACGGGGGCAGAGGTTGCAGTGAGCCAAGTCTGTGCCACTGCACTCTAGCCTGGGTGCACTCAAGTCTCAAAAAAAAAAATAGTCACAAAGATCACATATTATATGACTTCACCTATTAGAAATGTACAGAATAGCCAAATGTATAGAAACAGAACACAAATTGGTTGTTGTTTAGGGCTGAGATCGTGTATGTCAGGATAGGGGATGATAGCTAAATGATATGGAATTTCTTTTAGAAGAGATGAAAATACTCTAAAATAGATTGTGGCAATCAATTTTATACTAAAAACTACAAAACTGTACACTTTAAAAGTGTGAATCATATGGTATGTGAATTGTATCTTCATAAAGCTGTTATCAGAAAAAGGAAACTAGAATAAATAGGATAATTTGGCTTCTCTATATCCTATTAAAGAAACTGAACTCATAAGTAAAAATCAGGCACAAGAAAAACTCCAAGGCTAGACTACCTCACAGGTATATTTTTCCAAACATTTAAGGAAGAAATAACAGCAATCTTAAATTCGTTCAAAGAACAGAAAGTGAATACCTGTTTCCAAACTCATTTTTTGAGAATATAATGTTGACGCCAAAACCTGACATTACATGATAGAAAAACTGCAAGCCAGTATCTCTCCATTAATGTAGACACAAAAATATTAATTGAAACACTGACAAACTGAATCCAGAAATATATTAAAGTGATAGCACTACCTTATCATGTGGGAATTATCCCAGGAATGCAACATTGGTTAAACACTGATAAATCTATCAATATGATTTACCTCTTTAACAGACTAAAGGAATAAAATTATATGATTGTCTCACTAGATGCAAGAACAGCCATCTGACAAAACAGTCATGATTGACCAAAAAAACACTCAGAAAACTAAAAATAGAAAGAGAACTCTCTTATTCTAATTAAGGACATATTTTAAAAACCATGTAGTTAAAATAAGACTCAATGGTGAAATACTGACTACCCCTCAAGTGAGGTGTAAGACAACGATTTCTATTATCACCATTTGTACTCAACATTCTACTGGAAGTCCTAGCAATAAGGCTAAAAAGAAATTAAAGATATAAAAACTGTAAAGAAAGAAGTAAAATTGTCTTTATTGCAAAAAAAATTTTGCACATTTAAAATCTGAAAAAATCCATGGATAAGCTATTAGAATGAGTAAATTTTGTAAAATGCCTAGGTATAAGATCAATACTAAAAAATTCATTGTATTTTAATAAACTAACAATAAAGTGGAAAATGACATTTAAAAAGCAGTCATTTGCGTTAGTATCAAAATAGATCAAATACCTAGGAATAAATCTAATAAAAGATGTGAAAGACTTCACCTCTACTCTTAAAAACTTTCCATCAGGATTTTCCATGAAAATGGATAAAATTTCCATGAACATAAAAAGGACCTAAAACAGTAAATAAATTCACCATAAATTCCTGACTTACTATAAAGGAACAGTAATTATGACAGTGAAGTACTAGCAAAAAGATCAAATAATCGGACCAAAGGAAGAAAATATACAGTCTACATTAGACCTGCATACAGTTCACTTGACAAAAGACATGACTGCAGTTCAGTTGACAGAAGATGGTCCTCCTGACAAATGGTGCGAGAGCAACTGGATATATGGAAATATGAACCGTGACAACACTCACCTTATACCAAACACAAAAGCTGACTCTAAGTGCATCAAGCGAAAATGAACAAGTATGTGGTAACAATATAGGAGAATAGATATTTGTATGACCTTAGAGTAGGGAAAGAGATTTCAAATATGGTACACAAGGAACTGCCATTAAAGAAAAGACAATTCTGACCTTTATTAAAGGTAAAAACTTTGTTGTCAAAGATATTGTTTAAAAAATGAATAGGCAAGCCACAGAATCCAAGTAATGCATGGATAGCAAAAAACACGTTCTGATAATATTGAAATAATTCCTACTTAAAAAAAAACAACCCAATTAAAACAGAGTTCAATAGGTACTTTACATAATACATAAAAGGAAAGGATGTCTAAATGGCCAAAACACAAACAATGGTGCCCAACATTAGTATTTATCATAGAAAAGCAAATTATAAATTTTGATGAGATACCACACTATATAGCCACCAGAATGGCTAAAAACAAAAAGATTGATAGTAACACGTGTTGGTCAGAATCTGGGATAGCTAGAATGCTAGTGGGAATGTAAACTGATTCAACCATTTTAGGCAAGCTACTCACAGTATGTTCTAAAGCTGAACATGTTTATTCTATGAAGCAGTAATTCCATTTCTAGGTATATCCCAAAAGCAATGAGGACATACCAAAAGACACAAGGAATATTCACAGCAGCCTTACTCCTGATAGCCTCAAACAGGAAAAACAAATGAAAAAAATGCACTAAGAGGAAAATGTGGAAATAAATTATGATCTATTCAAATAATAAAATACACCCCAGCAGTAACAGAAAAATATTAAGATATATAGCAAAACTGATGAATCTAAAAAGTGTTATGTAAAGCCAGACCTCCCATTCCCTTGAAAATGGAAAAAGAGTACACTTTGTATGATTTTACTGGTACAATATTAAAAAATGAATTTATCTTTTTTCCTATCATGTGAGGTCAGAATAGTGGTTGTCCCTGTGGAGAGAAGCAGTGGTGCTACTGGGTGCTAAACTGCATGAATATACATATGTAAAAATCCATCCAGTTACACATTTAAGAGTGCACTTTACTAGTATTAGAATGGCATCTCAGTTAAAGAACTAAGTTTTAAAAAGGAAAGAAGAGGCATATAAGAGAAAGAAAAATCTAACAAATTATATATAGTTGGTAATTTGGGAAGGTGGGAACCTTCTATATATATATAATATTTGTATATTATTTCTTTGTATCTTTTTATATTTGAACAAATTCTCAACTCCTTACAGGAAAAAGAAATTTGGACATAGACTCGTACAGAGGAAAGATGATGTAAGGACAGACATCTAAGCCACAGAACAAGGCCCTTCCCTCACAGCTCTCAGAAAGAACCAAACCTGTTGACATCCTTTTTTTTTTCTTTTAATGAAACAGAGTCTCACACTGTCACCCAGGCTAAAGTGCAGTAGCGTGATCTCGGCTCACTGCAATCTCCAGCTCCCAGGTTCAAGCGATTCTCCTGCCTCAGCCTCTCAAGCAGCTGAGATTACAGGGGCTTACCACCATGCCCAGGTAACTTATGTGTTTTTGGGAGAGATGGGGCTTCACCATGTTGTCCAGGCTGGTTTCGAATTCCTGACCTCAAGTGATCCACTTGCCTTGGCCTCCCAAAGTGTTGGGATTACAGGCATGAGCCACCGTGCCTACCTCTGCTGACATTTTGATCTCAGACTTCTGGGCTTCAAAATGGTGGGAAAATAAATTGCTGTTTAATCTACCCAGTCTGTGGTTCTTTATTATGGCAGCCCTAGCAAACTAACACCCCTAGTCTGGCTCTAAACTTTATCTCCACCCCCTCCCTCTCTTATTATTCCCTAAGGAAGTCCAAATTGCAATGGGCAAAGATTCTTACTGGAGCTTGCATGCCTTGTTTAGCCCGCTCTCAAAATGCAGTAACCTCCTATACTGCAACAACAAAAATCTCACTCATTTTTCAGGACAAAATCCTTTTAAACGTTCCACCTCTGATCAATGGAGCCTACACCACCAATCTGTCCTTTCTCTGACAATCTGTCTGCCTGAACCTCTGTTTCCATTACCTGAAAAACTGTAATAATAAAAGCCTGAGTTTGGCACTAAGCCCTCTAATTCCACTGAGGAAAAAGCAGAAGCAACATACTGCATTTATTTCAGCGCTGTTATTAGAAAGATTTGCACTGACACTTATGAAGACCAACAAAGACATTTTCCCTGACTTTGATAACTCTAGATTCCATGAGGAATCAGTCCAGTTTAAGCTTCTCATCAATGCAAATCTGGAAACAAATATTGTCTGTCTGACTCTCTGCCATGGCTATCAGAAATAATGAAAACAGCAGTTCCATTTTGGAAAATCTGTAACATCAGGGGACCTGCACCTTTCCACATGCCAATTCTGCTGTGCTATTGCCCTGCTTTTCTATACCTTCCTTGGATGATTTTAATCTATTTCTACATTTCCACATTAATATGTGGACCCTTAAACACCTATGAAATTCATGATGAAAAAGGTGTGAGTAAATAACTCACCTGAGATATGTTCATTTTCTGCTGCTCCTCGAAGAGTGTGGAGAAGCGTAAAGGATAACCTGAAGGTGAGGAAGGAGTCATGAGAGATCTGGACAGCCTCTGTGTTACCTGCCTACCAATGTCATCACACCAGCTGGGGAAAAGACCTCTCTACAAAAAAATGTTCCTTTGACCCTTAAGAAGGGACAGGAAGCACTAAAGAGAAAGCACCCCCAAAATATGTACATCTTTAACATGACCATGTGGATGAAACCTTGTTGGGTTTTTTTTTTTTCTGAGACAGGATCTGGCTCTGTTGCCGAGGCTGGAGTGGAGTGGCGTGATCTCAGCTCACTGCAACCTCCACCTTCCAGGTTGAAGCGATTTTCCCACCTCAGCCTCCTGAGTAGCTAGGACCACAGGCACCCACCATCATGCCTGGGTAATTTTTGTATTTTTTTGTAGAGACGGGATTTCGCCATGTTGCCTAGGCTGGTCTCAAACTCCTGACCTCAAGCAATCTGCCCGCCTTGGCCTCCCAAAATGCTGGGATTGGAGGGGTGAGCCACTTGCTGTTTTTCATCTGGTGATTGTAGATTGTTTTCATATTGATTTATTTAAAATGTATGTCTTTTTTGACTAACAAAAAACTAAAACAGGATTAACATTCATATTTTGTTAATATTTACACCAACAGAAAACACAAAACTAAAAAATAAATGAGATGCTGAAAAACAGACTATTTTAAAATCTTTTTGTTCTAACTTATAGTCTCTCAAAAAGACTTTTGATAAGATACTTCTGGTGACTCACTTGTGACAGAGCGAAATGGCACTATACTTTGCTTCAAGCTCTGTCCTTTGTGACCACGGACAAAACCATTCATCCTAGGTTCAATACTTTTTTAAGGTTTTAAAAGAGTCAGAAATAGAAATCCTTTCCTGTATGATCATTTTGTGATTCTACAGGTTCAGGATAGAGGCAACCTTAGTAAATCTCTAGATGCTACATGTGATGGATGTTGTGTGAAAGTGATTCAGAATCTGGAAAGAGTGAGTCAAGAACGAAAAAAATGGGGGCTCTGTGAGGAGAATTAGAGACAGGATTAGAGACAGCCCTGGCTGGTTATACCTTCATTGGAGACCATGGAGAAAAGCCCTCCAGTAGTAACGTGGCTTTTCCTGTGCAGCCTGACCGTCACCCATCCCTCTCCACCCCAGCTCACTGCCTTCTGCAAGTTGGCCCACAGCGTCCAGTGTCACACAATCTGTGATGGCTTCTGGATGTGGCGACATCACCAAGTCTGGCGCTCTCTAGGCAAGGGTTTGAAGAACTGCTGCTGGTGTGGCAAATCAAGATCTGCTCCTCTCTAGGTTCTTCTGCATCTGTTCGGAAGCCCTGGTGAGGTCTCCGTCAGAGGGCAGTTCTTTGGCTGGACTCCTGTTCCTGGGGCCCCTTCCTTCCTGCAACACAAAGAGCTGCTTTGCTCCAGAGAAGCTGGGGCTGAGGCCTGGGTAACAAATTCATTTTAGTTGAAATTTTCATGGAAAGCAGTGAACTTAAAATTAATTTCATGTTTTAGATTTTCACGTAGCTACTAGTTTAACATTTAAAATTACCTATGTGACTCAATTTCACTGCCCTAGAATATCAGACTGACTTCTAAAGACAGAGACAGCGGGGACAGCACAGGAGATGGCAGGAGCTTCATTCTAACCAAAAGCCTCTGGAGACATCCCAGAAATCCCATAACAAATACACTTGCCACATAGTAAGATTCTGTCCACGTTGACTTCACAATCATGGTCCTGGGGTTTTGGGGACAAGTCATTCACCGAGTGCTGTGAAGGGTGCAACGCTGGGTTAGGTAGGTAGGCCATTACAAACAGCCTGATTTGAGGAGTAAAGCACATCTGTATAGGCATCCTAGCTCCCTCATCGTTTGTGAGCTTGGTTCTATCATTACACCGCTCCTTCATTTTTAAAGATATACTTAAACAGTGTGGTTGTGAGAAACGAAATGCTACATGAAAAGAACAAAGTGTCTTCCAAATACGACGGGAATCTACCTTTACATGCTGCTTTAGTAGCTAGCACTTAGCTAAATGCTTTACAAGTGATGCCTTATGTCTGAACATCACAAAACAGTTTTTACTAATATCCTCATTTTCAAACGCTCAAGTGACAGAGCCAAAATTCACCAGATCCTTCTAGCTCCTAGGCTCGGGCTTTCAACACAGACCCACGTGCCCTACACGCTTCGTGGCAGGTTCATGGTCAATACAATAAACGCGCATTCCCCTACTGTCGCCAGCACCGCGATTCCTGACGCCTGGCTGCATTCTGGCACCTACACCTGGGCCCGCACCGAGCATCTTCCAACAAGGACTCAGCCCCTCCTAAAGCCCTGGAGCCCGCCCCCTCCGGCCCTTCTCAGGCTGAGGTCCGGGCCCAGCCCGGGCACTGGGAGCGGAGGGCCTGCTTTTGGGGGAGTTCCCGGGACGTCGCGTTCCCACCCGCTGCAGCCCATCCCTCCCTGCAGGTCCGCAAGCCGCACAGAGGCCCGACGCTCTCACCTGAGCTGCGAACCCTCCGCACTCGCCAACACCGAGAGGGGATAGCTGGAAAGCGGGGCTGACTGCACATGCGCAGACGAAAACGCAGCGTATCCGTTCCCAGCATGCCGCGCGGTAACCCGTAACTCGCAGGGCTGCGTTTGTGAAAAGTCCCGCGCCAGCTCGCGGTGTTTTTGTTTTTGTTCCCCTTGCCCCCCACAAGATTTACGGAATAATGACATGGACGGTCCTGGTAACCGGAGCCTGGGTTCTGTCAGAGCCCCAGAGGTTGTGGGTTATTCCTGATGATATAACAGCAAATGCAGCGTGTGGTTGCAGAAAACAAGAGCCGTGGAAGACGTTTGGAAACAATTGGGAAAATTTGTATACGGACTGGAAATTAGAATTATTAAGGAAAGTAACTGTGGCAGCATTGAGATCATGTAGGTTATCTTGCTTATTCATAAACATGTATATTTAAGTGTTTAGGGTCGTATTATGTTTGTAAGGGGTTTTTTTCTTTTTTATGAGACTGAGTCTCGCTCTGTCGTCCAGGCTGGAGTGCAGTGGCGTGATCTCGGCTCGTTGCAACCTCCGCCTCCCGGGTTCAAACGATTCTCCTGCCTCAGCCTCCCGAGTAGCTGGGACTATACAGGCGCGCGCCACCATGCCCAGCTAATTTTTGTATTTTTAGTAGAGACGGGGTTTCACCATCTCGTCCAGGCTGGTCTCAAACTCCTGAGACCTCAACTCCGCCCGCCTTGGCCTCCCAAAGTACTGGGTTTACAGGCGTGAGTTACCACGCCCGGCCCATTCGTCAGTTCTTTTTAAAAATAATTAAAAATGGCAAGGTTGGCAAAATGTTAAGAATATCTACTTCTATAACATGGTTGTGCTTATTGACTATGTGTTGGAAAATTTTGTAATATAAAGTTTATAAAGGGAAAACTTTGGATTGTCATGTTACAGTTGTGCCTTTTAACTTACAGCTGCCACAAAAATATAGAAACAGCTCTGTGAATAAAGCTGTAAAATGTAACAAATACTAGAAAATGGAATCCATTATTAACATAAAAGAATAATATTTGTGATCCTCAGAGTTTATCTCTGGGGAAAAGAAGAAAAAGCAAGGAAGCTGTTCAATATTACATAATACCTGAAGTATACACAATCCCAAATAAGAAAACCGTTATCCACAAATTATGCATCTTCTAGAAATGAGCTTACTTAAACCTCATGTGGTATACTTCTGAAATCAGGAACCAAATTAGGAACCTCTCAGCACCGTTATTTTATGACTCTTTTTAGTAACACACACACAAACATGGTTGATACTTTCTAACAGGTTATCTTATATGGCAGTAAGAATAAATTTTGATTAGCAAGAAAAAAGGGATTAATGGTAGAAGTAAACTAGTGCACTATATGTGAATCAAGGTATAAAACTTTACTGTTGACACTGAAAAACACTGTCAATAGATAATAGATACTGGAGGAAAAGACTAACATTTGTTTTTAAAAATTCTAATCATTCTAGGTTTTCTAAGTGTATTTTTTTTTCCGACATTTATACATTTGTTTTCCTAAAGGAACTATTCCAACTTTCATTTTAATAACTTATGGTAATGATCAGAAAAGAATTGAAAATGCATAGCAACGTCTCTATATTTACTATATATACTATCACTAAATATTTAAAAATGGATCCTGGTGCAGTAAAAGTGCAACTGCAAGAAAAAGAACGTAGTATGTGTCAACTGACTTTTAAAGCAGTGGAAAGAGAACCTTCAGTAACCTCATCAGAACAATGAGAGGCACTGCAACAAAGTAAGGACATATCCATGGCACTAACATTGCAATCAATAATTTTCATAAGGATTCATTCAACACTAAGCAATTAAAAAGATATCTAAATTTAAAAAATTTAAATTACAAATTTCTTAAGTTTTTAAGAAAAACAAGTGTTTTAAAAAGATAAACTCTTCCATTCCTTTCCAAGGAAAGGCTCACCCTTCACTTCCCTCTGAAGGCTGAGACCTTGCCTGGTGCCAACAGAACTGCTCTCCACAACTTCCAAGTTTGGCACTGTGTGTGTAGGTGCAGCAACTAATAAATGTTTGCAGTGAGATGTATTTTTCTGAGACAGGGTCTCACTATATCACTGAAATTGGAGTGCAGTGGTGTGATGATGGCTCATTGCAGCTTGGACTTCCTGGGCTCAAGTGATCCTCCCACTTCAGCCTCCCGAGTAGCTAAGTTTTGGCCTTTCTTCTTTCCCTTCCTTTTCTCCTTCCCTTCCTTCCCTTCCTCTTCCTCTTTTCTTTCCTTTTTTTTTTCTTTTCTTGTGCCATGTTGCCCAGGCTGGTCTCAAACTCCTGGGCTCAGGTGATCCACCCACCTTGGCCTCCCAAAGTGCTAGGACTACAGGCACAAGCCACCATGACTGGCCTGCAGTGAGACATTTTGAGACAATAAAACATCATGTTTCTCTTAAGGTAATCACTCACTAACTTAGTAGTGTTTATTTATTCACCTGTGGAAGGGGAGCTGGTGGTTTCCAATTTTTGACAATTTTGAATAATAACCCTGTAACATAAGATTCACACTCAGGTTTTTATATAAAAATAAAATTTCAATTCATTTAAAAAATCTTTCTTCTTTGTGTTGCCTGATATGTCTATTCTTTTTCAGATATGTTGTTTGAATTACTCAGTTTTATAGAAAGCCTTGAAATCTCATAAATTCTCCAATTTTTTCTTTTTAAGAATTGTTTTGGCTATTCTAGTTTCTTGGCCTTTCCATGGATATTTTAGAATTAGCCTGTTGACATCTACAAAAAGATTGCTGAGATTTGGGAGAGCTGGCTATATTCCTATTTACCAGTTGTTCACTGTTGGTAAATAGGAATAAGATGACTTTTATATATTGACCTTTTATCCTCAAAGCTTAATAAACTTGCTTATTAATTAAGGATTTTTTTGGTACATTGTTTAGAATGTTCTACATATATAATCATTTTGTCTGCAAATAGTGACCACTTGTTTCTTCTTTTCAGACTGTATGACTTTTCTTTCTTTTTTACTGGTCAAGACTTGTAGGATGATGTTGAACAGAAGTACTGAGAGAGCATTGCTATCTTAATCTGTTTGGGGCTGCTATAATGGAATACCTCAGGCTAGGTGTTTTTTTTTTTAGCAAGTACAGAAGTTAATTTTTCATGGTTCTGGAGCCTGAGAAGTTCAAGATAAGGCCCTGGCATGTTTGGTGTCTGATAAGGTTCTGGTCCCTGCTTCCAAGATGGCATCTTGAATGCTACATCTTTGGGGGATGGGGTGGGGTGAGGAGCAGAATGCTCTTCCTCACATGGCAGAAGAGAGAAAGGTGCAAAAGAGTGCCAAACTTGGCTTTTTATCATAGTACCAGTCCTGCCCATGAAGGTGATACCCTCGTGGCCTAATCACCCCTTGAAGTTGAAAATACACAGCAATCTCTCTTAAAATTGTTACAATGGCAATTAAATTTTCATATGAATTATGGAGAAAAACAAACATTAAAACCATAGCAATTGCCTTACTCAGCTCATCATTAAATGTGATGTAAGCTATAAGTTTTTATAAATACCCCACATTAGAAGTTTCTCCTATTATTAATTAGCTAAGAGATTTTACAACAAATATATGTTGAATTGTGTCAAATACCTGTCTTGCACCTATTGATATGATCAAATGGCTATTTTTATTTAGTCTATTAATATTGTGAATTACATTTATTGATTAAAACATTTTTCCTCATTGTGGTAAAATACACAAAACATAAAACTTACAATTTTAATCATTTTTGAGTGTACAATTTAGTGGTAAAAAGCCTATTCACATTCTTAGGTGACCATTAACACTATCTGTCCCCAGAACCTTTCATCATCCCAAACTGAAACTTCATACCCATTGAACAACTCCCCATTCCTGCCTCCCCTAACTCCTCTGTAAACACTAGTCTACTTACTTTCTCTATGAATTGTAGGTACCTCATTTAAGAGTTATCATAAAATATTTGTCATTTTGTGTCTAGTTTATTTCACTTAGCAAATGTCCTCAAGGTTTATCCATGTTGTAATAATATATGTCGGAATTTCATTATGTTTTAAGGCTGAATAATATTCCGTTATATGTATATATTGTATTTTATTTATCCATCTGTCAGTGAACATTTGGGTCATTTCATCTTTTGGCTATTATTAGTAATATTATTATGGACATTGGTGTAAAAATATTTGTTTGAGTCCCTGTGTATTAATCTGTTTTCATACTGCTATAAAGAAATACCCCAAACTGGATAATTTGTAAAGGAAAGAAGTTTATTTGGCTCACAGTTCCATATGGCTAGAGAGGCCGCAGGAAACTTACAATCATGGCAGAAGGGGAAGGGGAAGCAAGGACATGATGGCAGGAGAGAGAAAAGCACAGGAAAAACTATCATTTATAAAACCATCAGATCTCCTGAGAATACTCACTGTCACAAGAAGAGCATGGGGGAAACCTCCCCCATAATTCAGTTACTTGCCACCAGGTATTTCCCTCAATACCTGGGGATTATAATTCAAGATGAGATTTGGGTGGGGACACAAAGCTTAAGCATATCATGCTGCTTTCAGTTATTTTGGGTATATACCTAGAAGTGGCATTGCTGGATCATGTGGTAATTCTATTAGTTTTTTGAGAACACACTATGCTGTTTATCACAATGGCTATACCATTTTACCTTCCAACTAGCCATGCAAAACAGTTTCAATTTCTATACATCTTCATCAACTTACTTTTTGTTTATAATTAATTTTTATAATAGCTTTTCTAATGGGTATAAAGTATCTTGTGGCTTTGATTTGCATTTTCTTAATGATTAGTGATGTTTTTAAATATAGTGTATTAATGGAAAAATTGAGATACAGTAAGGCCAATAGATTAGGATACAACAGCCACTGAAAAGATAATTTATTACTAAGAAAAAGGGATATACCGCACCATGGAGTCCACACAGGGAAGCACCAGGATCAGACAAGAGGCAGAGGGAGAGAAGGGAACTATGGGCACAAACCTTTACTGTGGTTCATTTGGGAGGGAATGGGTAAGACAAGTAATCAGGCTTAGGATTGGCTAGTTTGGATCATTTCAGCAGGCTTTGGGGCAGAGGGACTTCCCCTAGTTTTCGGGTACCCACCCTGAGGTGTTTTGTGCAAGGAAAGTGGCTCCAAGTGTGACAGCCTGATAAAGGAGGTGTTTGGAGCATGAGTTCTAGACTTGTCCATTTGTATTTGAAAAGTGCCCTCATTGTCAAATTGATTACTATTTCAAGAAATTTTCCAGCCCTATGGGGGCAGTCCCCGCAAGGTCAGCAAGGCTCCTGATGTCAAATCATCAGAATACAGAAAATAAAAGGCCTGATTAGTACAGATGCTGAGCAGATTTTCAGTGCTTATTGACTTGGTCTTTGGAATAATGTCTATTCAAGTCCTCTACCCACTTTTGAATTAGGTTGGTTTTTTTTGTAAAGTTGTTGTTTGTTCTTTGTATAGGCTGGATATTAACCCCTTATGTCATATATGATTTGCAAAAATATTTTTTTCTCATTGTCTTTTCACACACTTGGTAGTGTCTTTTAATGTAACAAAAGTTTCAAGGTCCAATTGATTAATCTTTTTATTCTGTTGCCTGTGCTTTTGGTGTCATGTGTAAGAAATCACTGCCAAATCCTATGTCAAGCTTTTCCTTTATGTTTTCTTCTAAGTGTTTTATAGTTTTAGGTCTTATATTTAGGCCTTTGATCCATTTTGAGTTAATTTTTGAATGTTGTGTAAATAAAGTGTCCAACTTCATTCTTTTGTATGTGGTTATCCAGGGTTTCCTAACCACATTTATTGAACATAGATTTTCAAATATTGAACTAGATTGCATCTTTGGGATGTACCCCATGTGGCTGTGATCTATTAGATTTCCTAATATATCATTTGCTATATTTATTGCATCTATTTTCATGAGAAATATAATTCTATAGATTTCTATGGATTTTTTTATTGATTTGTTGTGATGATGGACTCAGTAAATGAACAGGAAGTGTTTGCTCTCTAATGTTTTCTGAAAGAGATTGTGTAGAACTCGTATTATTTCCTCATTAAATGTCTAGCAGAATTCACCAGTGGAACCACCTGGGTCTGGAGTTTTCTTTTTATAAGTGTTTTAAACTACAAATTCGATTTCATTAATAGATATAGGAATATTTGGGTTATTCATTTTCTTCAATGTATTTTGGTTAATTGGTTCATTTTACCTAAGTTATTAAATTTAGAAGTATGAAGTTGTTCCTAGTATTTCCTTATTATCCTTTTAGTATCTGTGAGGTTAGTAGTGATGTCCCCCCTTTCATTCTTTGTATTGTTAATTTGTGGCATCTCTCTTTTTATCTTGGTCAGTCTTGCTAGAGGTATGCTAATAATAATCTCAAGGAATTAGCTTTTTTTTGTTGATTTCTCTATTCTTCTGTTTTCAATTTCATTATTTATAGTCTAATTTTAATTATTTCCTCCTTTCTACTTCCTTTGAATTTAAATTGGTTTCTTTCTCTAGTTTCATAAGGTGGAAGCTTCGGTTACTTGTTTGGGATTCTTCTTTTCTAAAATAAGCAAGTAATGCTCAGACAGCCCTGTAAGTACTGTTTAACTGCATTTCAGAAATTTTATATACTATTTTCATTAAAAAAATTTCATTTAGGCTTCCTTCTCGACTCATGGGCTTTTCAAAGTGTAACGTTTAAATTAAAGATATTTGGTGATTTCCCACACTGGGGCCTGGGGGGCGAAGGGCTAGGGGAGGAATAGCAGGGGGTAGGAGGGATTGGGGAGGGATAGCATTAGGAGAAATATCTAATGTAGATGACGGGGTGATGGATGCAGCAAACCACTACCACGGCACATGCATACCTATTGCAACAAACCTGTACAATCTGCATATGTACCCTAGAACTTAAAGTATAATAAATAAATTTTTAAAAAATTTGGTGATTTCCCATACATTTTTAAAAATTAATTTTGAGATGAATTACATTATGACATCAAAAAGTAATTTTGAATGCTTTGTATGATTTTTAAATTCTTTTAAATTTGTTTAGGTTTGTTTTATGGCTCAGAGGATGATCTATTATGAAGAATGTTCCATGCATACTTGAAAATACTGTATATTCTGTTGGTGAATAGAGTACTTTAATTTAAATTGGTATAGTATAGTACACATTATCTATATCTTTACTGATTTTCTGCCTATTATTCTTTTTTTTAAGTTTTCTTTTTTGGGGGGGAAAGTGCTTCTTATATAAGGGCAGCTGCAAAATACAGAGACCTGTACAACAACCATTTGTTTTTCCTTAAAGTGAGAGAATGAGAGGGATCCAAGGAATCAAAGCAGTAGATGGACAAACCAGGAGCACCCCCGAGTCATTTTCAGGAAACAGAGCAACAAAACACAAAGGTCAAATTTCCAATCAAGGAATTCTTCCAACGACTTAACTTTAGCTAGTCTCAGGGATTCCCAAGCCCTCTCCTTCAGTGGTAAAGTATGACTTATTACTGCAAACCCATTACTCCACTACAATAAATACCTTACAACAGAGTTTTGAATCACATCTGTCTACCTGAAAACTCAGGAGTGGAATGAGGCAAATACCCACAAAAACAAACACAAAAACCTGACAACAAAATGCCCCAAATGAAGACAAAGGTTTTTCAGAAAGTGCCTGTACTGGAAAGGCTAGATCATAAAGCATTAAATACTACTGTGTATCCAAGACCCAGTTTGTGTTAATATACGGGATAAGCAGGTGGTTTTAACCTCTATGGCTAATCCCATTTCTCTATGTAGACAGAGCTATTGACAACTATCAATATGCTGCTTTGTCCTTTAAGATCTATCTGTCACACAAGGCTTAAACCACTAAACCAAGCTTTTCTACTAACTACCTATTATTCTTAGCAGGTACTGAGAAAGGAATAGTCTCCAACTATAATTGTAGATTTGTCTGTTTCTCCTTTCAAATCTATCCATTTGTGGCACATTGTATTTACACATTTAGGATTGTAATGTCTTCCTAAAAATTAACTCTTATCATTATATAGTGTGCTTCTTTATCTCTGATAATATTCCTTTTCCTGAAATTGACTTTGAAATTAATGTATCTATTCTACCTTTATTGCATGTTACATGCTATATTTTTATTCATTCTTTTACTTTTAACATAGCTATGCCTTTATAATCAATTGAGTTTTGTGTAGACAGCATTGGGTCTTGCTTAAAAAAAATCCAACGTGACAATATCTGTCTTCAACTAATGTGTTTAGAACATACACATTTATATTGATAATTAATATGCTATTTATTTAATAGTAAAATGTGCAGTCTTACTAGCTATTTCCTACTTATTCCTTTTTTTAAATTTTTCCATCACTGTTTTTAACTAAGGAATTTTTATTATCCCATTTTATCTTTTTATTTGTATCTTTAAAAAAGTTTAGTGGTTTTCCTAATGTTTATAAAGTACATTTAAAAATGATAGGCTGAGGTGCCTCGCCCATTGGCAAAGGCAGTTGCACATTGGAGGCTCAAGCGGCCCAGCCCGCGGCCCGCTCCGTGTCAGTCAGTCATGGAGCGGCCGCCCAAAGCGGCGACAGGGGCGGCGGGGAGCGGGGCTCGGGGGCCCAGCTGAGCCGGCCGTCGGAGTGAGACCCTGCGGCAGAGACGACGGAGGTGAGGCGGAAGCAACCCGATCCCGAAGGCGGCGGCCGCAGCGGCGGCGGGGGGAGCCGGAGCCGCGTGGGATGTTCAGTCCCTAAACGAGTGCGTACCGAGCAGATTCAGTTGGCAATGTCCTGCTACCTCAAACGCCGGCAGTATGTGGACTCAGATGGTCCCCCGAAACAAGGACTGCGGCTGTCACACTGCTGAAGAGATGGCGGCCAATCTCACGGTGCAACCAGAATCTGGTTGTGTCAACATAGTGTCTGCAGCCCCTTGCCAGGCAGAACCCCAGCAATATGAAGTACAGTTGGGACGACTGCGGAATTTTCTCACGGTCTCTGAAGAGCAGTCAACCAAATCAAATGAACAGTTATTTCCTGAGCACCAAGATAAAGTATAAGATATACTCGTTAATCTACTTTGGAAGCAGTCCTAACATAAAAAGACTATAGATTCTGATTCCCAGCATAGCCACGAAGTCATGCCTCTCCTCTATCCTCTCTTTGTCTACCTCCATCTCAACCTGGTCCAGAACAGTCCTAAGAGCACAGTGGAAAGTTTTTGCAGTGGCTTCCATGAAATGTTTCTGCAGAACCGTTGCCAGAAGGATGCCATTGAGCAGCTACAGACCACTCAAACCATCCAGGACATGCTGTCTATCTTCAAGCTTTGAGCATTCCTAGATAACAAGTACGTGGTCCGTCTCCAAGAAGACAGCTACAACTACCTTATCCGCTACCTCCAAAGTGACAGCAATATTGCCTGTGCAAAGTCCTCACCTTACATATTCATCTTGACGTGCAGCCTGCCAAGAGACTACCAGCTGTATGCCAGCGGCAGCTCCTCCCACAGTGAGAACCATGGCTTGGAGCCCCCTGATATGCCCAGCCCTATTCTACAGAACAAGGCTGCCCTGGAGGTCTTACAGGAGAGCACTAAGTGCGTCAAAGACGGGCCTCCCTCCCTCACTACCATCTGCTTCCATGCCTTCTATAACACAGGGCAGCTGTTGAACACTGCAGAAATCTCCCCCGATAGCAAACTACTTGCTGCTGGGTTTGACAACTCCTGTATAAAACTTTGGAGTTTACGATCCAAGAAGTTAAAATCAGAGCCCCATCAAGTAGACATGTCCTGCATCCCTTTGGCTTGTGATATTCTGGAGGAGGAGAATGGTGAGGATGATAATGCAGGCACAGAGATGAAGACACTGTGGGGACACTGCAGACCAGTATACAGCACGAGGTTCCTTGCGGACAGCTCAGGGTTGCTCTCTTGTTCTGAAGACATGTCCATCAGATACTGGGATCTAGGGAGTTTCACCAACACTGTGTTGTACTAAGGACATGCTTATCCCGTGTGGGATCTGGACATCAGTCCATATAGCCTGTACTTCGCCAGCGGGTCCCACGACCGCACCGCCAGGCTGTGGTCATTTGATCGGACGTACCCGCTGAGGATATATGCCGGACACCTGGCAGATGTGGACTGTGTCAGATTCCACCCTAATTCAAACTACTTAGCTACGGGCTCAACTAATAAGACCGTCCAGCTGTGGAGCACTCAGCAGGGGAACTCAGTGAGGCTTTTCACAGGCCACCGTGGCCCCATGCTTTCTCACCTTTTCTCCCAACGGTAAGTACTTGGAGTCTGCTGGTGAGGACCAGCGGTTGAAGCTGTGGGACTTGGCATCTAGGACCCTTTATAAAGAGCTGAGAGGCCACACAGATCATATCACCAGCCTCACCTTCAGTCCAGACAATGGCTTGATTGCCTCTGTCTCCACGGACAACTCGGTGCGCGTCTGGGATATCAGGAATGCTTACTGCAGTGCACCTGCACTGGCTCCTCCAGTGAGCTCGTGGGCGTGTACACCGGGCAGATGAGCAACGTCCTGAGCGTGCAGTTCATGGCCTGTAACCTTCTTCTGGTGACTGGAATTACACAAGAAAATCAGGAATATTAATTTTTTATCTTTGGAACGGACTAGGGTAGCAGTGGAAAGCCTCCAGTTGCAGTCCTCTGATGAGCTGAGATTGAATCACTGACTGACTGTGAAAGAACCCCCTTCTCCCCTCTTTCCTGTGCCCTCATTCCGTGCAGGTCCCCCTTCACTCAGCACCCCACTATCGCAGGCCAGGGTTGGGGAGGGGGACAGAAGCCAGGCAATGATGAGTGATCAAGAATTAGGATGCCCTGGAGGTCACTCACAAGTTCTTACGGAGACCCTGCTGTGACCTCAGGCATGCAAGCACCTTCCTGTCTCTGTCTCCTTTTCCCCATCTGACCAGGGCTGAGTTTGGTTAGACGGCGGCTGCAGAGCACCCTCTGGAGAAGTGGCGCCACAGGGGTCATGCGTGGTCCAGCCCTTGAGTGGGAGGAAAGTCCTTGTTGGCGGAGGGATGTGGGGCGGGAACAAGGAAAGAAGAGGAGACGATCCTGGCAAATAGTCTTTCCTTCTCTGTAATTACAGAGAACCAGGATTTTTAAAATTATTGTTATTATAATTATTATTGAGAAGAGGAAACCTAGCACTGGCAGAGGGAATCTTCTCTGCTTTTATCTTTCAGGTTTGACTCCTGGCACTGGCTTTGATACTTGGGATTTTGGGGTTCAGGGGATTCAAAGAATTTGGTAGCACAGTGTACTGGGAGAAAGGGAAATTTCGGGTGACAGACTGATCAACCTGGTTGACATGTTTCTGGAAGTGGGTGGGTGGGTTTGACTGAGAACATTTTGGGCTTCTGTAGTGATGTTGGGAAAGGAAAATTCTTTCTATAGCTGCATTTCTCTTAATAACTCTATCCCTTCAAATGAAAGATTATGATAAAGGATAATTTGAAGTAATAAGTAACAAGATAGAATTAGAAAACTGTTGAATTTCCCAATGACCATTCAGAGGTGTGGCTTTTTCCACATCTTTTCCTCCTGCAATGAACTGCTCCCACGTCCTGCACTGCAATACCAGTCTAATGAACAATTTGTGAAATGTAAGTATGTGCACACACATATCAAACTATGCTCTGAGAATAAAGCAAGTTCTAGTTTGTGGAAAAAGGATTAAATATTTCTGTTTTCTGAAAAGAGTTATTTTGTATTTTGTTTTCTATTAAACTGTATTTAGTTTCAAAAAAAAATAATATGATTTCAGGGAAAAGGCCATTTAAAAATAAATAAACCCTTAAAAAATATGAGTCTACCTTTGAATATTATATTTCCTCATGTGAATCCCTTATAAAGAGATTCCCAAATTTTTTCCTCCTATCATTTAAGCACCTATCTTTATATATTTTACTTTTATATATGTATAGACATACACACGCTATTACTATTTTCTCAGTTATATTTAAGAGCAATTAAAAATTAAGACTAAAGGGTTTTATTTTACCTTAATCAATTTCATGTAATGATCTTCATTTTCTTGTATAGATCCCCGTTTCTGACTTATATCATATTCCTTCTTTCTGAAGATCTTCCTTCAAAATATTTTGAAGGATAGGTTTGCTGGCAGTAATTCATTTAGTTTTTGTCTGTCAGAGATACTTTATTTTTAAAAGATACTGGGTATAGGGCTGTGGTTTGACAGTTTGTTCTTTAACACTGTAAAAATATCATTCCATTTTCTTGCTTGTTTGGTTTCTGATGAAAAATCTATCATAATTCTTATTCTCTGCAGTAAATACTGTGTTTTAGTTTTTTTTTTTCTCACGGTTTTCTTTGTCTTTGTTTTGAATATGATATTGTTCAGGCTGTATTTTCTCCTTCTGAGATTCCAAATAAATGTATAGACTGTTTGATATTGCCCCAAAGCTTTTAAATGCTTTTTTCTTTCATTATTTTTCCTCAAGTTTACTGATATTTCCTTGCTTTGTTGAGCTTACTCATAGGCCCACCTACAGTATTCTTTAACTCTGTTATTATTTCTTTTATGCTATTGAAATAGAAATTCAGTAGGACTAATTTCCAAGACAATAGGTCACGTGACTCTGCTAAGACAGGAGACAGTAAAAGAAACCAGCTCAAACCAGCAAGAACCAAAATGCTGATGTAAGCAGCCTCTGGTTACCTTCATGGCTCATTATACACTAATTATAATTCATTAGCATGCTAAAACATACTCCCACCAGTGCCACAACCATTTATAAATGCATGGTAATGCCTGGAAGCAATGCCTGTATGGTCCAGATGGAAAGAAAACTCCAGTTCCAGGAGCTCCCTGCCCCTTTCTCAGAAAACTCATGAATAATGCATGCCTTATTTAGCATATGATCAAGAAATAACCATAAAAATACCCAACCAATAGCCCTTGGGTCTACTCTACCTATGGAGTAGTGACTCTTTTATCCTTTTACTTTTTAATAAACTTACTTTCACTTTGTACTGTCAGCTTGCTCTTAAATTCTTTCCTGTGGGAAACCATGTACCCTCTTGGCCTCCCAGGCTGTGCCCCAACTTTGGGGTTTGCCCTGTGACACTGTGGTTATTCCCAGTATGCCACATGAGGAGGCAGTCTGTCCCTTACTAGAGCTCAAGTGCTGTGCTGGGAGCTCCTTTGCTCCCTTCAGAGCTACTGGGCAGGGACGTTTAAGTCTGCTGCAGTGGAACTCACAGCTGCCCCCTTTCCAGGGCTGGGACTATATCGTTTGCTTTCTCTTGTCCCAACAACTAGGATAGGACATTTTATGTTGTGGAACTGACAAAGATGTTTCTGAAATTTCCCTCCGTGGACTTGATCCACCATAAACCACCGAAGTTAAATACTAGGATGTTTACTATTGGGCAATTTGCTCAATATGGCTAAGCCTTGATTTCTCCTCTTTAGAGCAGGGATGATAATATCACATGGAATCATTGTGAAGTTAATTGAGAAAATTCATGTAAAGAACTTAATGCAATGCTTGACACATAGAAACATCATTCCATTATCGATATACCATCTTTCTCTAGAAATTAACAGGATGAACCAGGATAATAACAATGAGACCGCTGTGGCCTGGAGAGAGGGCGTGGAAGTGCAGCTGTACTGGGAGGGGCTGTGAGGAAGGAGCTGAGCAGAGAAATGTGGCTTTGGCCAGGAGAAGCCAGGGAGGGATCTAGGGGAGAGAAACCTGGCCCCATTCCTTGTCCTCTGATCCCTTGTCATTGCTTCCCACTGGCCAAATCCCAAAGGACATTGGCCATCAAGGCAGCCTCAGATGATGGCATTCATAGGAGACAGGCTCCTGGGGCTTAGATAGGGACTGGCACATCTTCCTGATGGGCTGTGCACACACTCTGTTGTTGCCCATGAATTCTGCTTTCCACCAGAGTCCTTGGCCTGACCAGTCCTTCCTTCTTTACAGGATCGCCAGATCCTAGGACTGGAAAGGACCTTGTGATCACTCTCCTCACGCAGTCCCTTCCTGCGGAAGGAAGACTGAGGTCATCTCCAGTGTGGCCTTGGTGGCGGTCAAATGGCATTCTTTTTATTGGTGTTGCCAGATTCTGCTGGGGAGCAGAGCACACAGAGCATGTTCAGAATGTGGTGGTGGATGGGACCTGCTGTTTCTCATGGATTTTTATTTTTTATTTTATTTTTTTATTTTTCTTTTTTACCTTTGTGTCCAAGGCATGAACCAGGCATGGGCACAGATCAAAAGCCAAGCTAGGATGAACAATGGTTGCTTTGTCCCTGGCTGATATAAGATGGGCACCACCAACCAAGATGCCACTCTACCCAGGTCAGGGATAGATTTTTTTCTTTACAGTGGCACCACATTTTTACATTGAGCCATGTGTTGTCTTTCTCATTCATTGGATTGTTTCTTGTGAGTGTCTTCCTCGTAGCATCTGTTTTTGGAAGGACTCTGCCCTTGAGAATGGGGGACCTGTGCTGTGCTCCTCCTGATCCCCTGGGACACTATTAGGGCTGAGCAAACGGGGCCAGCACACACTTTCTGAATTAAATTTCGCAAGGATTACATGGAAAGCTGTGACTTTTTCTGAGTCCTAAAACCGAGGAGCACTGTTGGTTCCTCCCTTTTCCTTTCTAGGGTCATGGTGGGAGATGTCTGTTCCTGCACTTGCAGCTCCATGAGAAGAGAAAAGCCCCCTTCCTCCCAGCAGGGCCACTGCCTGTCTGACAGGCATTACAGGGTAACCTAAAGATGGAGGATCTGTGTGTATTTCTTTTGGGTCCACCTGTCATGTCCTTGCCACGCTGGTCATTTGTCACTTTTATGTCTGTTTGATACAAAAGAGGGGAAGAGATGTTCTGGGAAGGGAAGGACATGGTCCCTTTGACACCATGGTTTGGCTGCAAGGGAGCAGGTGAGCCCTTTGAGGACATTTTGACATGCCAAAGCCCATCAGGTACAAGATGACACCAGACCAACCCTTGCTGCCAGGAAACTACTGTGTAAACTCTTGTCATGTCAGTCAGCTGAGGCTTACGATGTTTTCAATGAAAAAAATCGTACCTGCATCCCTGTTGTGTGCAGGGAACTGCTGCCTGGGTGTTCCTCAGTCCTGCCCTGTTCTGTGTGTCTCCTTGATGGCTGCCCTGCCCAGGGTTTATTTCCTGGGAACACCTCGTGGTACTGCTCCCAGCTGTGGTTGCAAAGACAAAAGGGAATTTGAGACAAAAGGAACAAAGGCCATTGATTCATAAAATTGCCGCCAGGAAGCCCACCTGCTGTGGCTTTTCTTGCAGCAGGATTCAGAGGTGCTAGAGAGGACAGTGGGTTTTCTAGAATCAAAAGGGAATACTTGACAAGGCTTCTCTTGTCAGTTTTAGAAGCAAGGAGACTTAATTGGTCTTAGGGTACACTGGCCAGACCATGGTGTGGCTGCAAGGGAGCAGGTAACCCTTTTGGGGACATTTTGAAAGAGGAAGGATTATTTACATTTCGGGGCGGGGAGCAGGAAGCTTTCTGTGGCTGGATGTTTTCTGGAGCAAGTCAGGGTCAGAGTGTTCCTTTTGGGTCCACCTGTCATGATGTCCTTGCCACGCCAGGCCATTTCTCACTTTAATGTCTGTTTGACATGGAAGAAGGGAAGAGAAGTGCTGGGAAGGGCAGGGCACAGTCCCTTTGAATGATACTGAAGGGGGAAGGGTGTGGTCCCTGGCTAGGGCTCCACCCCCAGGCCTGTGCCCACGGACCTAGGTAAGGACAGGCATTTTTGTTTTTCTGCCCAAATGTATTTCCCAAGACCACCCTGGCCTGCCATACCCCCATCTTGTGCCTATAAAAACACCAAGACCGTAGCAATCAGACACGCAGATGGCTGGATGTGAAAAGGAGCACATCAGCGGAGGTACACATGGGCGGCGGGGCATCAGGAAGAGCACACCGACAGGCACCAGCACACCACAGGCCACCAACCGGCAGAACGATGCTGGAGGTGGGCTGGGGAAGTTGGAGGAGAGCCCAGGTTCCTAAGCAGCCTGACTCCAGGGGAAAACCATCTCCCTTCTGGCTCCCCTGTCTACTGAGAGCATCTTCCACTCATTCTCCAAGTCCACATGTGCTCCAGTTCTTCCAGTACACTAAGGCAACGGGGATACAGAAAGCCCTCTGTCCTTTTCATAAGGCAGAGGTTTAATTGAATTGACTAACACAAGCTGCCTATGGATGGCTAAACTAAAAGAGCACCCTGGAACACTGGAGCTGCAGCTGTAAACATTCACCCCTAGACACTGCCATGGGGGTTGGAGCCCTCCAGCCTGCCTGTGTGTATGCTCCCTAGAGGTTTGAGCAGCAGGGCACTGAAGAAGTCAGCCACAGCCCCCATCGCATGCCCTGTGAGGGGGACAAAGGAACTTCTCCCGTTTCATGTTGATACAGAGGTGGCGTGTGTGACTCGGAGAGGGATGGTGTTGGTGAGAGGTGAGTGATGGGGGGATTGCACGCTGACTGAAGCCTGTTTCCCATGTATAGCTTTTCAGTGTGAGTAGCAGATAACAAAACTGCTAATTGAGATTGAGCTGGCTGGACCTCTTTCCCAAGCCTCACTCTCATGTTATCATGAAAGGCCCAGGTAAGTTTCTGCCATGTGGACAGAAGCTACCCATTAAACTAACAAAACAGGTCATACTCCATGGATTTTGTAGGTGAGGTGCCATCTCTCTTCCTTCAATAGTCCTTACAGGAGCATGACTGTGCCTAGCATGAAAGGTAAGCTGTCACATGTTCCAGAAGTGTGATTCTGTTTTCCTTGCAAGCAACTTCAGGCATCTGGCATTTTCTAAGTCAATGGTCCCTGCATCCTGCAGCTCTCCTAGAGGCCAACCCTGAAACTATGGGACACAGGGCTTGTTAGAGTCTCCACTCTTCATGCACGATGAAGAGAATGGCTGTAAAGTGCTAAATAACAAGCTGTCAATAAATAACTCTAAAATGTAAGTGGTCTAACTGTAAATGTAAATAAATAACTGTAAAATGTACCTGAAGGGCTCACAGCAAGCCTCTGGCATGGAGGATACCTGATGCTTCTCTAGTTGGGCCATTGTAGAGGGTGGGGGTGGGCTTTACGGTGTTCTTCCCGTCTGACAGATAAAGAAGCGGAGGACTGAGAAGGTAAATAACTTGCCTGAACACTCACTGTTAGTGACAGGCAGAAACAGCCCTGCAACCGGATTGCCTGTGTTTGATGCAAACCCTCTGTGGAGCGTGTGCTCTGAACCACCAACAGTGACTCAGGGTGGTGGTGGGCAGAGGCTTGTGGTTGATAAGCAGGGTGCCACCAGCCCTGCTCCTCCTGTCTTGACTGGCTTGTCACCCTAGAGAGTGGCTGTGTAGGAGCCTAGTTGCACCCAGCCCTGCTCCTGGCACCCCTTTCCTCCTCGTGCTTCCTGGCTCAGACCACCTTCCCTGGGTCAACAGTTGCTCTCGTGCTGTGGGTGAGAAGTCCAGCTCTTTTCAGGATCTATGTGTCTCAACATAGAAAAATGCCTTAAGAGTACCTGTAAGGCAGTCAGTATTTGGGTCTGTCTTTAAAAGTTCTCAAACACATTTTGAAGGAATTAAACAATTATTTGCCCAGCCTATACTGAACTTCAAAACTGTGAAGCCTTGTAAAGATGAATTATTTGATGACAAAGTGGATTCTATCAAGAAAGATGAAATCTGTTCTATTTAAATTTTTTCTTTTTGAGAATGAAGACAGTTTTAATATTACCTTTCCAATCTGGATGCTTTTTTTTTTTTTTTTTTCAAGACAGAGTCATTCTCTGTCACTCAGGTTGGAGTACAGTGGTGTGATCATGGCTCACTGGAGCCTTGACCTGTTGAGATCAAGTGAACACCTGCCTCAGCACGCTGAGTAGTGGGACTATGGGCGCATGCCACCATGCCTGACTATTTTTTCTATTTTTTGTAGAGATGGGGTCTCACTGTATTGCCCAGGCGGGTCTTGTCTGGAACTCCTGGGCTCAAGCGATCTACCTGCCTTAGGCTCCCAGAGTGCTGGGATTACAGGTGTGAACCACAGCACCCAGTTGCATTTTTATTCCTTTTTCTTGCTGTGTTGAATGGTGAAGACTTCCAGTATAATATAGTGGTGAGAACAGATATTTCAAGCCTGGAAGATGCTAAAAACCAGTTTGCTGTTTGTAAAGAAAGTTTGGAATATTAGCTAGAGTTATGCACTCCTATAAACATGATGAACCTCACATTATTAAAAACTTGAAGTTAAAATCCATAGCAATTGTATTTTAGCTTCCCACACTACAAAAATGTGTTTATGCCTGAAATTTCCACAAATTGATTTCATGATAATAAGTGTCAATGATGTCTCTTTAAAGCATTAAAAAAAATTTTAAAAACTTGAAATGTGATATAAAATCGACGCCCTAAAGTCTTACTCAAACTTTGTTAACTAGAATATTAGCATTATGGAATTTAGATGAAAAAAAGAGTTCTTAAATTTAGGCTAGTCTTACAGTCCTTTTGATGCTTGAATTCTCTTTACCAAGTTTTTAAAATATCTTCATGATAAATAAATAACTATTTTCTGGAATAGCTCATTCCACATTCAGATTTTGCTAATTGTTTGCATAACCATGGTTAAGTCTTCAATTGAATTCAATCTCAGTATTTTCTGCCTATCAGTTTTTGTTCAAGTCTTTTCTTTCTCTGAGACGTCTTTTCCAAATGTTAAGCATTGTAAGTGACATTGAAAATCTTCATATTTGATCATGTAATTCTTCATGTATTCTATCATATAATTCCATTCTCTCTTTCTCCTGGTCTCTCTCTTCTGAACATAATTCAGGTTTTATAAATCCCTGGTAAAAGTGAGACATACAAAACTGTCCAGGAGTTTTTTTTAATTATTATTCTTTTTTTGTTTTGTTTTGTTTTTGAGACGAAGTCTCACTCTGTCACCAGGTGCCAGGCTGGCATACAGTGGCACGATTTTGGCTCACTGCAACCTCTGCCTCCCGGGTTCAAGCAATTCTCCTGCCTCAGCCTCCCAAGTGGCTAGAAATACAGGCAGGCACCACCTCGCCCAGCTAATTTTTTGTATTTTTTAGTAGAAGTGGGGTTTCACCATGTTGGCCTGGATGGTCTTGATCTCTTGACCTTGTGATCTGCCCATCTTGGCTTCCCAAAGTGCTGGGATTACAGGTGTGAGCCACCGCTCCTGGCCTGATCGTGTTTTAAACACTGTGCTTTGATAGCCAGACTAAGAGGACTTTTGCTCTTTTGGTAGCAAATCCCAGAGCTTCAAGTAGAATTAATCATCCCCATGTTACACTTGAAAAGTAAAGAGGCATCAGTTCTTTAAAACAGAATACCAGTTTGACTTGTCTGTGTTCTGTAGTAGCTTTCTCCATTACTTTTACTTTCCATAGGAAAATTTTTCATATACCAGGGTACATGCTTCAAGTTTAAATAATAATGTCTCCTTTGGCTAGTTTCTGTGGAGATGATCTCTTATCACATCCATTCATTCATTAAGTGTATATTGCACTTAGGTTCATGGGCTCTGAGCTAGCTATGAGAATTATCAAATGAAGATTCAGAGAGGTTCCTAAAATGGTGTCCTTTATATTACAACATAATGACTGCTATAAAGAAGTATATATAAAGTTAGTAATAAATGATAATACATTATTTATCTCTGCGTTGGGGAAACTGAGAGGATGGGAGGGCATTTCATCTGAAAAATGTAGGGCTGACTGAGCTGAGAAGGCATGAAAGGTCATTCCAGCCCCAGGGACCTGCATGGACAAAGCAGTTGAGGTGCGGTAACCTAAGGAGTCATACACACTGAGGTTCCTCTTCTTGCATATCTCGTATTTGGATTTTTAGCTTTCCTTTTTTGCTTGTTTTGGATATTTCCGTTTGCTGTATCTCTCTCTTCGGAAAGTACTTGCAGGATCAGCTGTTTTGGAAGATGGTAGAAAATACAGACAAGAATATTTTCCTCACTTTTTAAAATGGATTTACATATGGAGGAAGTGGGATAATTTTGATTTTGTCTTCATCAAAATAGCCTATTTTAAATATTTTGTTGGCTGGGCATGGTGGCTCATGCCTGTAATCCTAGCACATTGGGAGGCCAAGGCAGGAGCATGGCTTGAAGCCAGAGTTAGAGAGCTGTCCAGGCAACATAATGAGATCTGCATCTCCACACGCACACCCCCACACATCCACTTCCCCACACACAAACACAAAAAACAAAACATGAAACAAAACTGGGCATGGTGGTGTGCGCCTGTGGCCCCAGCTACTTGGGAGGCTGAGGCAAGAGGATTGCTTGAGCCTGAGAGATCAAGGCTGCAGTGAGCCAAGTCACTCCACTGCTCTCCAGCCTAGGCAAGAGTCAATTTGGCTAACAAAAAAAGAAAAAAAGATTTTGTAAATGTTCTTTACTAATGGGCCAGACCCAGTAGGGAAGGTAGCTTGAGTCCATTCCATGAATGAAATGGAATGAATACTAAACTGGACACGACTGGGCCATTGACGATGGCCTTGTGGAGACACTGACGAAGGTGGGCAGTGTCGCAGAATGGACAAAGCCTGGCGGTGCAGTTTCATGTTGATAAAAATAAAAGCCTGGGCCAGGCACAGTGGCTCATGCCTGTAATCCCAGCACTTTGGGAAGCCAAGGTGGGCGGATCACCTGTGGTCGAGAGTTTGAGACGAGCCTGGCCAACATGACAAAACTCTTGTCTCTACTAAAAATACAAAAATTAGCTGGGCATGGGGGTGCACACCTGTAGTCCCAGCTACTTGGGAGGCCGAAGCAGGAAAACTGCTTGAACCTGGGAGGCGGAGGTTGCAGTGAGCTGAGATTGCGCCATTGCACTCCAGCCTGGGTGACAGAGTGAGACTCCGTCTCAAAAAAAGAAAAGAATAACAAAAAAGAAAAGAAAAGTCTTGACATTAGCACTCCTGGCAGAAACAGCTGCCGTGTGTGGCTCTGCTTTTGCAGCTGTTTGACGTAGGTGACAGGTGGACAGGAGAACAATCGAGCTTTTTCTTCTGGTTGAATTTGAGTTTCCTCTTTCATTTGTGGGTTATTGTTTAAAAGCGGTGTACGCACATTCTCCGCTCTGTCAGCCTCTTCCTTCTCAAGTTTTGAAGCATGTCACAGATTGCTAGGAGACAGCTGAACTTTTGAAAGCTATTATGTGTGCTTGAAGATGGGGAGAGATGTTCCTTGTTGAGGGAAAGGTGCTTAGCATTTGGCAAGAGAAGATGGTGCCTGCTTCCCCCACCTTCCTGCAGCCCCTTGAGGCTGGTATACATGGGGAATATGAGTTTTCTCTGCTCCTCTTGGTGGCTTACTTTGTAGTAAAAATATTGTGTTCTTGTGAAAATGATTGACACGGACAGTTTCGTCAATCAAGGAAAATGACCAAGGCAAGGCTTGTTGCCATCTTATTTAGGGACCCAAATGGGAGGCAGGCTTGCATGATCCAGTTGCCAGTTTGACTCTTCTCTTTGGCTTAGTGAGTTTGGAGTCTCAAGATTTATTTTCCTTTCACAGTTTCATTGCAAAAAGTAAAAGGGTCACAGTGATGGGAGACATGGACAGCTTCTGCAGCTTACGGAGCCATTGTCTGACCTTGGAAATGATGGCGTATATTCCTAGAGAGAGTGAATCTCGTGTTCTTGTAATGCACAAGGAGGGAAAGGGAGCTAGCATTTATTAACCTCCTGCTGTGTGCCGCGAATGCGTTATTTCATTCTCACACCAGCCTTCAGATTGGGCATTGTGATCTTTTAAAAATGAGCGCTTGGGTTGGGAGAGAAGAAACGATTTGCTAAGATTATCCAGGAGTGAGTGGAGGACCCCAACACTGGCCTCCCCAGGGTCACAAGCTTCTGCCTCTACACCATGCTGCATTGAGTGTCTGGTTGGGGAAAGATGTGTGTTGACTGCCCCCCCCCCCTTTTCTTCTCACTCTTCTTATACTGCCTGGGTTGGGGGGTGGTCATGATGTCAGATGATTGGCCCAAATTATGATGCAGTCATAATCATGAGCATGAGCCCCAGGGAATGGATGCATCAGGCATGACCTGGTGAGGAACGTGCTCCTTAAGTCATGGCTGGAAGATGCCACGTCTTTCTCCGCTGGCCTGTGTCTATTCACCCTGCTGCTGACATCTCTGTTGTGTCCAAAATGACACTTTCCTGACCATTCCCAGAGCCTTGTTTGGTATATAGGCAGCGGCCATATAAAGGCACACTTGCCCTCTTCCTACCATGTGTTTGGTGCAGGAACACAGACAACTTTCTCAGCTGATGTTTTTGTTTTTTCTCCTTTTCCGGGAGTCTGACCCTCAGGTCTCAGCCTGAGTGTGCACGCTTTTCTTTGCCTTTGGAGGGAGGCAGGAAATTCTCCCATCCTGGTGGACTCAGCCAGAGATGGCTTCTTTTCTTAAGTTCTTATCAAAAATTTCCCAGCAGGAGGTAGTGGTTCATGATGGATGAGTTGGTTTCCTCACATCTGGAAAATAACCAGTGGGGACTTCCCAGCAGTGGTTTGGTGTGTGTGGAGTGTCTCTGTGGCTGACACCACAGGGCGTTTCTGCATTTCACATCTGTGCAAGGGGGCTCGGACATGCCAAGGTGCTGCAGACCAGGAGCACCTCCTGGACTAGCTCCTGGCAGAGTCTCTGCTGGCTAATTAGGGGAAGGCACATTAGGGGAGTCATGCTGGACTTTGGATAGAATCCTACTGTCCCTGTTCCAGTTGGGACAACCTTTGAGAAATACCACACCCCAAGGGCAGGCAGTGGTCAAAAGGGGAGAAGAATTCACTGTCAGCGTCCCTGTTAGCCCAGCTGTCCTGACCCAGGGCAGATCACTTTGTTAGTATAATAGTTTTTACTCTGTTAAGCAAAGGTCCCTGCATTAAAACGTTCTCAGTGAAATCTTAGGCCCAAACGCTGATCCAGCAGCGGCCCTCTGCCTCCCAGCATGGGTGGGATGCTCTTAGATGCATGTACTCTTGCCCCTTGCATGGTTGGAGTAAAGTGCTTCTGAAAACATCTCTTTTATTGATTCTGCATACTTCTAAAAATTCCATTTCAAGAGCGAGAACTGAGAGCGTGTGGTGTGACCAAAGGTCTCCCGCTGGTGTGGAAAGGTAGCAGGCTGCCTTTGCAGCTTTGCCCAGGAGCTGGTGCCCTGAACAGCTGCTTCTCAACACTTCAGAGGAGCTCCCTCTGGCTGTAATCACTCACCAGCCTCCTCTGTATGAACAGCAGGGGTGAAACTCTTGATGTTACTTCTTCCTCCACTGAATACACCAGATTCTCTATCTTCTGGGTAATAATTGAAGTCTTAATGCAGTGTATGTAAGCAAAATTACCTAATGCTCTAAAATTTTTCGTACAACAGTTTCATCTGGAAGACAGGCCATTGAAACCCAGCATTTGTGTTCAAGGAAGAAAATGTATCCAAGTCACAGAGAAGTATAATTTGGCTTTTGGAGACACGGGCAGCTTCATTTCTCATTTGTTCATTCAAAACTCTCCACTGGGCTTCTAAGTGCCACACCCTATCCAGAATGATGAAAGATACAGAAAATGGTCCCTGCTGACCTTCTGGAGTTATTGACTAGTGAGAAAGGTAGGTGATATTCCAAGGTGTCTACCAAGAATTAATAAAATACAATCCCAATAATTAAAGTGATATAGTATAATGCAAGGTGCTATGAGTAGTGCATAAGGAAGTGAGGATTAAAGGCTGGCATAGCAGGGTGTGCATGCACACATACATGCTGGCAGGGAAGGGAAAGCAAGGTCCACCTGTGTTTACATGTGCTGGCAAAGTGATGTGGGGGGTATTTGTAGGTGAGTGCCTGACGGCAAAGGGGATTTGGGGAGGCTGCAGTGTAGGGAGGGCACAGGTGGGGCCTGTCTGCAGGGGTCAGTCTGCTGGAGCACTGTGCTGGTCAGGCATGGTCTGCCATCACAGGAGCTATGAGGTACCTGGGGACTGCACTGCAAGCAGGGATGGTTAGGCTGGTGCCCTGGGTGTGGCTAGCAGACTGAGGAGTGCACAGTTTGAACCGCATCTCATGGGCAAAACTGCCCTGCAGAGTTCAGGTCTGAAGTTCTCCTAGGGTTAAAGTCTCCTATGGGAGCAAGTTGAGCCTAGGGGGATGGGCATCCCTAGCCATGCTCCACTATGGACACTCCCACACCAAACCCTCTTGGCTCCACAAGGGCTGGAGTTCTGCACCTATCACTTCTCTAAGCAGCTTTCCCCGCAAACTCAAGTGTTCATGGTGGTCAAGGGGTCTCCTCCTGATGGAATTCCAGAGGCCCATGGCTAGAGTGGGTTGCTCCTTGCACATCCAACTCATCCATTCTGCAGGAGTTGCTGGGGACCAGGAATTAGCTCAGTGCATGATAGCTCGATGCAGGGTTCCCAACTTCCTCTCCTTTCAGCCCAGCATGTGTGTCTTCCTTCCATCCACTCTCATTACCATCCCTCTGAAGATCTGCTAGGAATACGCCAGTTAGTAGTCATCCATTCCCTTTTCCCCCATCTCCATGGTAGATACACATTTTCCCATAGTAGCTGGCATACAGCTAGTGGGAATAACAGTGGGCAATATGGTCTCTGCCCTCCAGTTATTAGGGATCTGTGTTGATTGCTGATTCTAATCACAGAAGTACAGACATAGAGATGGACAATATTTTTGCAAACCCCACCTCCATTGTTGCAAGTTTCTCTCTCTTTGACTGAAGTGACTTCTAGGGGAATATAAAAGGCTGACACCTTTTGTTCCCTTTCAGTTTTTTCTCTTTCTTCTTTTTGGGGGGAGTCAGACATATAAGGACTAGGACATTGAAAAGCAACCTCAGGGAAGGGAGCAGGCTAAGAAAAAAAGCTAAGAACATGTTAAGTTTATACCTCGGGGTGAGCCCCGGCACAGACACACCCTACAAAAGTTGAAACAAAGCAAAACAATAAAATGACAAACTCATGGCTGGGCATGTTGGCTGATGCCTTTAATCCCAACATTTTGGGAGGTTGAGATGGGAGGATTGCTTGTATTCAGGAGCTCAAGACCAGCCTGGACAACATAGTGAGTCCTCCTCACTACTAGAAAAAAAAAATTTAGCCAAGTGTGGTGGTGGACACCTGTAGTCCCAGCTATTCAGGAGGCTGAGGTTGGAGGACTGCTTAAGCCTGAGAGATTGAGGCTGCAGTGAGCTGTGATCATGCCACTGTACTTCAGCCTGGGTGACAGATTGAGAGACCCTGTCTCAAAAGCCAAACAAAACAAAAAAACTGCAAACTGGGAAATGGAGGGAAACTGATTCTAGAGTTATTGCATTATGATACATGTGGTAAAACTGGATACAAATGTCCAGTTTTAACAAAAAAGCCACAAGGCCCAGGAGGCGGAGGTTGCAGTGAACCAAGATTGTGCCACTGCACTCTAGCCTGGTGACAGAGCAAAACTCCAACTCATAAATAAATAAATAAATAAATTGGTCACAAGGCATAATAAGAAAAAGGAAAAGATGGTCCATTCAAAGGAAAAAATAAATCAACAAGAACTCCCTGAGAAATATCAGATTATCAGATAGTGGATTTATTAGACAAAGACTTTAAAACATCTGTCTTAAAGATACTCCAAGAGCTAACATAAGACATGGACAAAGTCAAGAAAACGATTATAAACAAAATGGAAATATCAATAAAGGAAGAAAATTTAAGAAACCAAAATGAAATTCTGGACCTGAAGAGGACAGTAACTTAAATGAAGAATTCATTGAAGGAGTTCAAAAGTAAATCTGAGTAGATAGAAAAAAAGAATCAGTGAACCTGATAGAACAATTCAGATTTCAAGTCTGAGGAACAGAAAGAAAAGAGACTGCAGAAAATGAACAGAGCTTAGGGGAACCTGTGGGATACTATCAAGTGAACTAACATGTATTGTGAGACTCTCAGAAGAGAGAAAGAGGCAGAGAAAATATGTGAAAAAAAAAAACAGCTTCACAAATCTGATGAAAAACATGAATATAAACACTCAATAAATTCCAATCAGGGTAAAGCCAAAGGGACTCAGACAAAGACAAATTATAATCAAGTTTTAGAAAGACATACACAAAGAGAATCCTAAAAGCAGCAAAAGAGATGTGACTCATCATATACAAGGAGTGTTAGGCTATTTTTGCATGCGATAAGGAAATACTGGGGATGGCGGAAGTGACAGGAAAAGAAAAAAAAAAGAAATACCTGAAGCGGGGTAGTTAATAACATAAAGAGATTTCTTTGGCTTACAGTTCTGAAGGATGTACAACCATGGCAGCAACATCTGCTTGGCTTCTGGTGAGGGCCTCAGGAAGCTTATGATCACGGTGGAAGGCTAAGAGAGAGGCCAACATATCACGCGGCAAGGAAAGGGTCAAGAGAAAGAGGAAGGAGGTGCCACACACTTTTGAACAATTAGATCTTGTGTGAACTCAGAGCAAGAACTCACTTATCACGAAGAGGATGATGCTAAGCCACTCGTGAGTGATCTCCCAGTATGATCCAATCAGTCACCTCCCAGCAGGCCCCACCTCCAACATGGGGAATCGCATGACATTTATTTTGTGTGCGTGTGCGTACCTGTGTGTTATGATTCTTTTTACAACATGAGATTTAGAGGAGACAAACATCGAAACCATATCACAAGGTATACCAATAAGATCATCAGCAGATTTCTTAGCAGAAATTTTGGAGGCCAGAAGGCAGTGAGTTGATATGTTCAGAATGCTGAAAGAAAAAAAAAAAAACTCTTTCAACCAAGAATCCTATATCTGTATGGAGATATGTCAGAAAGATGAATGATTAGATGTTCCTAGTGCTTTTCCCAAAGAAGGGGCTGGAGCTGCACCCTGTTTCCATGGCTGGAGCTGTTATGGTGCCATGACATCTTAGAACTGGAACTACTGCTGCTCTGTGCCCTGCTTTGGAAACCTTAGAAGCCACTGTGTCTTCTATTCCTGAGGCTTTCTGCCACTGCACCCCATACCCCCAAAGCCTGGGTTGTACAGTGATGCACCATTTTTAAGCTGAGTTGCTGCTGTACCCCACTACCACAGAGCTGCTGCTCCATCCTCCTGGGTCCCAGTTGCTGCTATGTCTGGCCTCTCTGGGCATGAGTAGAGTCAGTGCCTGTCTCGCTGGGAGTCAGAACTGTGACTAAGTGATGCAGCCCTACTTCCTGGGGCTGACCTGACACAGTGCCTACCTCTCTGGAAACTGTAGCTGTGACTATGCTGTGCAGCCCCACCTCCTGTAGCTGAAGCATTGTGGTACCCACTAGCTATGCAGAAACCAGAACCTCAGATGAGCTGTGCAGCCCCCACTCCCCAGGACCCAAAACTGCGGTTGTGTTGTGTGATTCTGGTTCTCCCTAGGAACGAGAATCACTCCCTGAAATCTGAGCTGCTGAGGTGCTCCACCTAGGGGAATGGCACTTGCCTCTTGAGGCATGAATTATAGATGTGCCCTGCCATTCCTGGGTACTTGCTACCACTGTAGTCTGTCTCCCATAGCCTTGGGCTACTATGGTGTTCCACCATCCCAAGATTTGGAGTCACCATTGTGTGGTGCCCCATTCCCTGGGCCCCGAGTTGCTGCTGCACTCTGACACTCCTGTGACCTAAATTGATTCTCTGCCCCACACTCTGGGGCCTGAGCCTCCAAAGCACCTGTTCATTCCCTGAGCCATGCCACTACTGCACTCTGCTTCTCAAGGTAAAAGTCAGAGCTACATCCTTTCTCCCTGGGCTCAAGCTGCTGGGGGCACACCTCAGAGTCCTAGACCTTAGCTCCATGAGCAATCTGCATATGCTCAAACTGTGGTGAGCACATCCCCTCTCCAGGTTCCAGGTGTCACAGTAGTTGCATGAGCCTAAGAGACCAGAATCTCAGCTCTATAACCACTTAGGGGGCAGCGGTCCTGGAATTTAGGGCCACTATGGCTACCTGTAGGCCATGTTGGACATGGTACCAAGCAGGATCTCCTTAACTAGGACTTCCCCTTGTGAGGAAAAGGAAAACAGGAGGCTCTCAAGAGACCTTGCCACTGAGGACCCTAACAGCTCATGCTTCTGTTGCTTATGCCACAGATTCCTTCAGCCAGGCCCCAATGTCCCCACAGTCTTTTCTAATGTTGACCTTAGCTGATGGAGCTGCATGAAGACTACAGTGCTATAGCCATTAAGAACTGGAGGGAGCTGCCACAGCGCACTCAACTGGGATCCTTGGACCCACCTGCAGCTGAAAGTCTTTCCCCAAGAAAGCCAATCTATAAGGTTAGAAAGAGGTGACTGTGCCATCAAACTGTACAGACATGAATGCAAGGACAAAAAAAATATATGAAAAAGGAAACATGATACCACCAAAGGAACACAGTAATTCCCCAATAACAGACCCTAAGGAAATGAAGATCTACAAATTGTCAAAGAAGAAATTCAAAATAATAATTTTTTGAAAGGAAGCACAGTGAGATACAAGAGAACACAGATAGACAAATAAAATCAGAAAAATAATTCATTAATGGAATGAAACATTCAACAAAGAGAAATCATAAATAAGAATCAAATAGAAATCCTGGAACTAAGAAATACAATAAATGAAATAAAAAACAGCAATAGACAGCTTCAACAGGAGACCCAAGTAGGCAGGACAAAGAATCTGTGAACTTATAGACAGGCATTTTGAAATTACCCAGTTGGTGTAAAAATAAATAAATAAATAAAAGGAATGAAGAAAGCCTATAGAATTTATGGGATATCATTAAGTGAACCAATATATGTTTTTTGGAAATTTAAGATGAGACAGAGAAAAGGGCAGTAAGCTTAAAGAAATAATGGATGGAAACTTTCCAAAATCTTAGGAGAGATGTAGATATCCAAAGTATGAAGCTCAAAGTTTCCCAAACATGTTAAACCCAAAAGGTCTCCTCTGGCTCATTATAATCAAATTCTCAAAATCAATGACAAAGAGGCTTTGAAAGCAGGAAGAGAAAAACAACAGGTCACATAAAAGGGAATCTCCATTAGACTGTCAGCAGATTTCTCAGCAGAAATCTCACAGGCTAGGAGAGAATGGGATGATATATTCAAAGTGCTTAAAGAGGAGGACAAATCTGCCAAGAATACTCTTACCCTGCAAAGTTGTATTTCAGTAATGAAGGGGAAAAAGTGTTTTCCAGACAGGCAAAAGCTGAGCTGTATCAACATTACACCTACCTTAAAGAAATGTTAAAGGGAGTTATTCAAATGGAAATTAAAAAAAAAAAAAACATGGAAACACATGAAAGTATAAAATTCACTTGTAAAGGTAAATGTATAGTCAAATTCAGAATACTCTTATAATGGTTGTATGTAAATAAATGTATCTCTACTATAAAGGTTAAAAAGACAATACTATTAAAAAATAATAGTAACAATTTGCTAAGGGATGCACAATATAAAATATGTAAATTGTGACATCAAAAACATAAAACGTGGGTGTTGGAAGTGATGTCTGGAATTTTTATGTGATAGAGGTTACCAGCTTAAAACAGATTGTAACTATAATGCTTTATATAAGCCCTATGGTAACTATAAAGCAAAAAAGCTACAGCAGATATTCAAAGACAAAGGAATCAAAACATAGGACTACAGAAAATCATCAAATGAAAAACAGACAGCAAGAGAGGCTGAGCGTGGTAACTCACGCCTGTAATCCTAGCACTCTGGGATACCAAGGCAAATGGATCACCTGAGCTCAGGTGTTCAAGACCAGCCTGGGCAACATCATGAGACCCCATTTCTACTAAAAATACAAAAATTAGCCGGGTGTGGTGGTGCTTGCCTGCAGTTGCAGCTACCTGAGGGGATGAGGTAGGAGGAGTGCTTGTACACAGGAGGTTGAGGCTGTAGTGAGCTGAGATTGCACCACGGTACTCTACCCTGGGTGACAAAGTGAGACCCTATCTCAAAAACAAAACAAGAGAGAAAGGAACAAAGGCTTACAAACAACTAGAAAATAAAACACAAAATGGTAGTAGTATATCCTTACCTATCCATAATAACCTTGAATGTAAATGGACTAAATTCACCAATCAAAGGACAAAAAGTGGCTGAATGGATACTGAAATAAGATCAAACTATATGCTTCCTATAAAAAACTCACTTTAGCTTTAAGGACTACTGTGTTCTCTCTCATCCTCTTATGGTGATGTGAACACTGAATTTTGCCTTTTCCAAGGATGTTACCAAAGCATATGACACAAATGGAAAAGTAATGGGCTGAGCTCCCAACTCCCCATTAAAGAGATGTGGATATGAAGTATCAGTGAGGGGAAAAGGTTTAGCAGTTTAAACTGATGGCAACTTGATGGTTTTTGTTGCATACTTACATATATAAATTTCAATATTTGTTTTCCTATATATTGTGGCTATTGTCTTTTTTCCTGTTCCAGTAATTTTGATAGACAAAAATTATATTACCAAATGAAATACTGCCTATGTCTTATCACTCAGCTCAACTTCACCTCACCTCACCAGTACTGTTATATCCATATCACTGATAAAAACGTTTCCCTTAGGAATATGGAATGGCCTCTATGAATTGAGTTCAGTCTCCTCTCAGAATCTTTGTTAAAATTCTACCCTTAACTCAGAAGATGAGATCCCAAAACATGGCCCAAGTCATGCCCCCATGAACTATACACACTGGCAGGGTTCCCTTTACCACTTGAAATGATGGTGGTTATTTTTTCAGGTCCTGACGTGTGAAGAATGTTTAGTCCATTTTGTGTTAACAGAACACTGGAAACTGCATAGCTTATAAATAAAAGTTTATTTAAAAAAAAAAAAAAAAAAAACTTTTGGAGGCTAGAAAGTCCAAGATCAAGGGGCCGCATGTGGTGGGAGACTTCTTGCTACATCACAACATGGCAGAAGGCATCACATGTAAGAGTGTACCCAAGAGAAAGCACAAGAGGGCTGAACTTGCTTTTATAACAAAGTCACTGTCTTTATAACAAACCTACTCATGTGAGAGAAATTAATCCATTCACGATGGGAAAGCCCTCATGACCTAATTGTCTCTTAAAGATTCCATATCTGAACTCTGTTGCATTAGGAATTAAGTTTCCAGCACATGAACTTTGGGGGACACATTCAAACCATAGCAAATGTGAAACTTCATTCTTTTTGCCCACGATGAGGGCCAGCTCAACTGCCAGTCTCTGAATCCTCTTTTCTTTTGGAAATTGTTGTGATGTGATTCTACTGTCTAGATAACTCAGAATGCAGTTCCTGTGTAAAATGCATCATGGGACACAACTGAAATCACCTCCTGTGTGACATGGAAACAGAACTCAAGGCAAGAGTGGCCATTATATGCTGAAAAAAGCTAAGTGGTGGGTGTGTGTTATCCTTCAATACTTGAAATAATTTTTCTCCAGAGTATTTAGACATCTGGTGTGTAACTTCTATCCGGGAGTATAACAAAAAACCCAAGGTGGACAGTACTCCAGCTTAGTTCTGGATTCTTCAAACCTCTAGCAGAGAGAAGCTGGAGATGCATGAAGTCATGCAGGAGCTTTTGTGGAAAAGCAATTTGTTGGGAACTCAACAGTTATAAACTGGGCTAAGTCATGTTGGTCAGTTGACAGGAGAATAAAAGGCTTGAGATTTTAAAATTTTCAGAAACGATCTCATCAGAGAGTTGAAGACAAATTGATGCTACTATAGTATGAGGAACTCCAACACCCCCACCACATCATGGCAGAATCTCCGTTAGGCCTAATTTATCTTTTTGTTTTATGAGTTATCTTTATTTAGGCCCTTTTAAGGAATATAGGCATTTATTTTGTTTTGTTTTGTTTTAAATAATACTGGTAAAATATTTAATGCCGATAATTACCGATTGCTCACTTATTAAGGAACTGACGCAGATTAACTCGAAAATTCCTTCAAAAAGGATTATAGGTAATTACCCACATTATGGTGATGAGGAAACTGAGACATATTAAAAGAGAACTGACTCTCCCAGATCACACCCATATGGGAAGAAAGGGAATGAATACTCAAGCACTGATGTCAATAAACCATTTAGTAAACTGAGAATCTACTAGGTCTCATAATATACTAGGGACCCTAAACTCACTTTTATTATTTTAAGAGTTAACTGTATAGAAGTGTACTTTATGCAACGTATACAAATTTTTAGTATATTTTGATGGGTTCTAAAAATTTGTACAGCTTTGTAAACATCATTTATATATGGAACATTGCATCATAAAAAATTCCTTTCTTCCTCTCACCAGTGGATCCTTACACCCCACTGCCCCCAGCCTTAGGCAATGAATGGTCTACTTTCTTTCTATCCCTCTAGATTAGATGTCTTTCCTAGGATTTTATATAAATAGGATATAATACAGTCTACCCTCTTATGCCTGGCTTCTTTTGCTCAGCACAGTCTTAAGATTTATCAGTGTTGCTGCATGCATTACTAGCTCCTTGTCTGTACTGCTGTATTCCATTATACAGTAATATTATTCTTTATATGTTTTCCTGTTGATATTCTAATTATTTACAATTTGGGGTTGAGTAAAGATTCTATGAACATTTGCATATAATTCTTTGTGTTTCTCTGGGGTAAATGCCTAGAACAAAAATTGCTGGTTGTCAGTAAGGTATTGTTATCTTTACAAGAAACTATGAAATGGATGTGTATTGCTATCACACGAACATGCACTTTCTTGCTGACTAAAGCTTTGGGCATTGTTTCTAGTATTTATTGGCCAACTATGTATCTTTAGTGAAATATCTATTTTAACATTTTCCTTTTTTGGTCCATTATAACTGCATTGTCTGTATTATAAACATTCTTTATTTTTCCTTTAAGAGACAGAGTCTTGCTGAGTTGCCTGGGCTGGAGTACAGTGGCATGATTATAGCTCACCACAGCCTCAAAGTCCTGGGCACAAGCAATCCTCCCACCTCAGCCTCCCAAGAAGCTACGACTAGGACTACAGGTATGTGCCACTATGCTTCATTATTTTTTGTAGAAATGAGGTCTCATTCTATTGTCCAGGATGGCCTTGAACTCCTGGCTTCAAACAATCCTCCTGCTTTGGCCTCCTGAAGTGCTGGGATTACACAGGTGAGCCACCATATCCAGTCAGTTTCTTTTGTTTTCTAACAGAAATTTTGAACTTTAGGTGATTTTGTTTGGATCTGTGATTTATTTTGAATAAGTCTTAAATTATGGTGTAAAGATCAAGTTGCATTTACAATATATAAGTATCATTATTGATACAGTTTGGCTGTGTCTCCACCAAAATCCCATCTTGAATTGTAATCCCTATAATCCCCACATGTCAAGGGTGGGACCAGCTGGAGGTAACTGGATCATGGGGGCCAGTTTTCTCTATGCTGTTCTTGTGATAGTGAGTGAGTCTCATCAGATCTGATGGTTTTATGGCATCTGGCATTTCCCCTGCTTGCACTCACTCCATCCTGCTGCCCTGCAAAAAAGGTGCCTGCTTCTCCTTTGCCTTGTGCCAACTGTAAGTCTCCTGAGGCCTCCTCAGCCATGAGGAACTGTGAGTCAATTAAATCTCTTTACAAATTACTCAGTCTCGGGTATTTCTTCATACCAGTGTGAGAATGGTCTAATACAATTATCTTAGCATCATTTTTGAAAATAATAATCATTTTCCCATCAAGTTTCCCTGGAACATTTGTCAAAAAACAACTGATGATGTTCAGTTATAACTCAGAGAAATAGAGAGCAGGAAAGAGCACTGCTTCTATCCATAAACCAAGAAGACAGTTGTGAAGACTTTAACTTTTCTTCAATGCACCAGGTATCTGAGGTCACAGAGCAAAAAAAAAAAAAAACTATCTTGAAAACCAGGTGGTTGTAGAGAGAAATGAAGATTCAAGCAGTTGTTCAACTGAGAGAAAGAATGCCAAATGCCATATAAAGTGACTCCAGTGGGAAAACTAGACAACATGCATTATCAGATAACTGTGGCAAAGAGGTAAAAACTATAATAAAATTTAAATGCTAAAAATGAAAAACAAAGCACCATAAATGAAGAATGCCTTCCAAGGGTGCATTATTACACTCAACACTGCTAGGAAAGAATCAGTGATATACATATATATAATTTCCTTATATATTTGTGTGTGAGACACAGGAAAGAATCAGTGATATAAATTATATATAATTTCCTTATATATTTGAGACACACACAGAGAGAGAGAGAGAGACAAAGAGAGAGAGAGAAATGTATTGGTGACACTGGCTTCTTTGAAAAGAGGCAGTTTAGTAACAATGGCCTTTACTAGACAGACATGTTAGAAGGCAGCAGGAGAAAGGGAATGTGGTATCAGATATTTTCTGTAAAAGGTTTGTTATTAATACTCATGTGGCAAATTGTAGCTGATGTCAGAGTAGTTATAAAGCAAGAACACAATTCTCTTACAGTAATGTTGAGTTCTAAGATACATAAAACAAATACCTGGTAAGTAGCATACACATATACGAACATAATCAATAATTCACAAAATATTCACATATTTGCGACGCTGCTTTTCAGTTTACGCAGTTTATTTCTTGTTCATTTTAGGCTTTTTATGATAGTGAATGTCTATCAATATGTTACTTCATTAAAGGTTTTGATATTATATATAAAACAACAGTTCTCATACAGCAATATCTAGATAAAGGCTATTAGTTACCTTTCTCAAACTCATAGATTTTCCCGTTGTAACAAGCTCTGATATAAAATATGATAATTTTTGAAAACTTTTACACATTCAAAACTAAATTATCAGATATTTAATGGGATTTTGGGTGTGTATGTGTGACTGTGTCTGTGTGTGAAGAATTTCTGACATTTGTTAAAATGTCAGATTTCAACTGATATTACCTGACTGATGTGGAAGACTTGGAGATAGAAGCTATGGTCATTCAGGATGCTGTCAGAGGTTTGTCCTATGTGACTTTTCTGACATACACTGAGTTCAGATATCCTGAAAAATCATACTCATATGTTTTATTATGTGAGTGTTGTTGAGTTTCTGTCAGTATCAAGTATACCCAAACATTTAGAAGCTCAGGAGGGAGCTTATTTATTTCCTCACTGCAAATTTATTTCCTCACTGCAAAAAGTCCAACTGTGTACATGGAGGAGAAAAATCCATGCCACAGGGTCCTTCTCTGACCTTGATTCCTACAATCTTGTTTTCCATCGTCAGAGCCTGAGTCCCAAGGTTTTCCTCCATTTCATTCTAATGAGGGATAGAAGAAAATATTGACAATTTGATTGATGTATTTAAGACCTGTCTATAATTGACCCCCATATTCTACTAGATAGAGGGTAACAATATGACCCCATTTAGATGATAGAGTGGTTGAGCATTTAGGCCAGGTGTGGCATGAGGGAGAAGTGAAAATGATTACTAGTAAACATTTCAATAGTTATTATATAGGGATTACCTCTGTGTAAGTTAAAATGAGGGTTGACATGGCAGAAGAATTTCCCACATCCATTATCTTCATTTCTTGCTTAATATACTATGAGGTCTCTATCCTGTATGTATTTTCTGCTGTACTGACTTCTGGCTAAAGTTTATCACACACTTATTATATTCTAGCTTTTCTCATTGTGTGACTTCTTTGATTATGAATGAGTTTTGATTGTTGGCACAAAGTTTTCACATTTTTATTACTTTCTCAGAGCTTTTCTGCAGCCTGAGTTTTCTGAGGAATGAGTTCACAAAAGTATTTTCCATATTCATTATCTTAATAGGGTTTCTTTGCTGGGTGAGCTCTCTAATATTCATGGAAGATTGCGCTCTGGCTGAAAGAATTTCCATGTAAAATACATTTCAACAATTTATCTCCTAAGTTCTTTAATGTTTGGTGGAGGCTGAAATTGTAGAGGAAATTGCAATGCTCACTACATTAACAGTTCTCTCCTGTGGTTTCACTTATGTATTTTGAGGTCTGATTTCCAGCTCAGAGTTTTTTCATATTCTTTATATGCACATGTTTAATCCCGAGTGGGCTTTCTGATGTTCTCTAAGGTTTGATTTTTGACTGAAAGTTTTCCCGCATTTATCACACTTATAGGGTTTCTCCCCTGTGTGAGTTCTCTGATGTACTCTGAGATTTGATTTCTGACTAAAAGCTTCCCCACACTAATTACAATTATATGGTTTCTCCCCAGTGTGAGTTCACTGATGTTTTCTTAGGACTGACTTCTCACTTCCACATTCATTACATTCATAGGGCCTCTCCCCAGTGTGAGTTCTCTGATGCCCTCTGAGATTTGATTTCTGCCTGAAAGTTTTTCCACATTCCTCACATTTATAAGGTTTCTCCCCAGTATGAGTTCTGTGATGGACTCTGAGGTTTGATTTTTGACTGAAAGCTTCCCCACAATGATTACATTTATAGGGTTTTTCCCCTGTTTGAATTCTATATTGTCCTCTGAGTTGTGATTTCTGACCAAAAACTTTTCCACATTGATTACATTTGTAGGCTTCTCCCCTGTGTGTGTTCTATGATGTTTTCTTAGGCCTGATTTCAGTTTGAAATCTTTCCCATATTCATCACATTTATATGGTCTTTCCCCTGTGTGAGTTCTTGGATGATTCCTTAGGCCTGACATATGGCTGAAAGATTTCCCACATTCACTACATTCAAAAGGTTTCTCCCCTGTGTGAGTTCTCTGATGTACTATGAGGATTGACTTATAGTTAAAAGACTTCCCACATTCATTACATTCGAATGCTTTCTCTCCTATGTGGGTTCTCTGGTGTATTCTTAGGCCTGACTTTGCACTGAAAGCTTTCTCACATCCATCACATTTATTTGGTTTCTCTCCTGTGTGAGTTCTCTGATGTTTTCTTAGGCATGACTTCTCACTGAAGGCTTTCCCGCATTCATGACATTCATAGGGTTTCTTCCCTGTATGACTTTTCTAAGGCCAAATCAAGCAGGAATTCATAGAGCAGGATTTTCCACATTCATTACACTCATAGGGTTTTGCCCTTATGTGAGCTTTCTGATGTATACTGAAAGTTGACTGGTAGCTGAATGTCTCTGTACATGTGTTATAATCAGATGATTTATCTGTTGCATGAGTTCTCTGATGCCCTGGGAGGGCTGAATTACGGTTGAAACTTTTTCCATATTCAAAGGGTTTCATCCCTATATGAATTCTATGATGTTCTCTAATGTGTGACTTTGGGCTGAAAGATTTCCCTTCTGTATCAGTTTTGTGAGTGATCCTACAGAAACAATTTCCAGTATCTTTAAACTCATAGTGACTCTTGAATGTTCTGAGGAATAATAAAGGTTGACTTCTCATATCTGTTTTCCCCAAATTTATTGAAGTTGTAAGATTTTCCTTTATGGTGGGTACTATGAGACCTAACAAGGGCAGCCTTTTCAAGAAAAGCTTTTCTACTTTCATTATATTAAAAATCTTTCCCCAAAGTCTGAATTATCTGATATTGAGTAACTTTCTCCTTATGACTGAGGGTTTTCACAATTTTACTGTAAGTAAAAAATTTCTCGAGTGTTAGTTCTGCCATCCTTAATATTGATGAGCCATTTGTCACATACATTATGCTCATGAGCCTTTTCTTTTGAATATTGACAGTGTGGGGCCAATGGGCTCAGACCCTGGTAAGCAGACCCCACAGTGTCACATTTACAAGGCATCATTCTGGCAGGAAAAATGTTTATGTCCTGATTATGTGGTTTTCCTGAAATTTCTTGCTCTGTAGTCAATAATTTATTGGTGAATAAAACTTGCCACAAATGTTTACCTTGATTTTCTTGACTCTTCTCTGAGATTTCATCAGGTTGGGAGTCTTTTAAAAATGATAAAATTAAACAAACTTTATGATATTTAACACATTTCTTATGGAATGGAATATACATCTATATATGTGCCCTATTATGTATTTGATTCCTTAGTTTCTGGCTCGGTTTCCCAGCAATAAAGTAATTTCAAGTACTCATTCCCTATATTCCCTTTTTAGTTTAAAATTTCTTTTTGTAGTAGAAAAAGCAATGGGAAACAAATATACATATGTATTTTGCATCTTAAAACAGGATTTCAAAATTGAATAGAGAAGAATGAAATGACTAAAAATGGTGTATATGTAAGAGTGCTGGATCCTGGGAACAGGTAAATCAGAGAATGGGATGAATTGAAAAAGGATTATCAACATGAATTAGATAATAACAACAAAAATCAATGGATTAGTGGTTTTACCTGAGACAGAATTTGCCTTAGGGAGTAACACTAGGCTAGATTCTTAAAGAAATATAAATTGCAATGGTAGGATAATCATTAGCCTACAATAGTCCATTGGAGCTCCATTTCTATTCTACACATCAACACAAAATCAATTTATAATGGCACCAATTTCCTCAAGTTAAAAGAAATGGTACTATCGACCACATTTTAATTCTGTCTGTAGTATCATCAAAGGAACACAAATGTGTAAGTGGAAACATAAAACTGATGGGAATTAAAGTATTTTTCTACCTAAATTGTATTCACTGCTCTGCCCTAGCTCTGGTGACTTTATTATTTGACGGTTGTTCAATACTGAATTCTTTTTGTTTTTTTGAGATGGAGTCTCACTCTATCTCCCAGGCTGGAGTATGGTTGTGTAATCTCAGCTCACTGCAACCTCTGCCTTCTGGGCTCAAGCAATTCTCTTGTTCCAGCCTCCTGAGTAGCTGGGATTACAGGCATGTACCACCATGCCCAGCTAATTTGTGTATTTTTAATAGAGATAGGGTTTTGCCATGTTGGCCGCCAGGTTGGGCTCAAACTCCTGACCTTAGGTGATCTCCCAGTCTCAGCCTCCCAGAATGCTAGGATTACAGGCATGAGCCTCTGCACCCAGCCAATAGTGAATCTTTTTAGATCCTCAGATCTTAACTTTTGTCTTTTCAATTTGCTCACTCATTTCCCCCAAACAAGTCTTGTTTTTGTTTGATCTTTAATTCTGCTTTCCATCTACTTTTTAACATTGCTAGTTTTTACTGACTGTGAGAACCTTAAGGATCATATATTTTAACCTGGGCTTAGAAACTTTACAAGTATTCTTTATATTTATTTATCATAAATTTCTTGTGTATATTTTACTGCTGTTGTCTTACTTCTACCCACATTCCATGCAAAAATATCAGCCCTGGGCTAAAAATAATCCAAGGCCTTAAATACACTGCCCTAGTACCCTGAGCGATATTCAGGAAAAGGAGATTTTACACTAACCACAGGCTTATTACATGTTCTAGCTCTCATTGCAATAGCTCAGTCTTTTCTGCTATAGTCTTGACAGGATATCATCAGCAAATAGTTTTTTTCTATTTTTCTAAAATAATAATAAGATTATTTTCAGCAATAATCTTATATTCTTTCCCTGAACCACTTTACTTTTTAGCCTTAGACCTATGTAGACTCTAGATGCCCTTCAGGCAATGCAAAGCATTTCCCAAACTACACGCACGAAAAAGGCTTCTTGTGTCTTCACACAAACGTAAGGAACATTTGTTTAAAATCTGGATGTAGTTACTGTCTACATTATTCATTTTAACAAGGGATATATGGATAGTACTCATATATCTGACATGATTTTTTAAGCAAGTTACCAAGATTCAAATTAGGAAGCACTTTAAAACTTACAGCATCTGCACAGTTAAATGGCATTTTCTTTCTTGGTTGTATGTAAAATAATAGTTCACTTTTTAATCAACAGCAAAATTATTTTAAGCAGCTTTGTTCTCTTCTCCAAAATACAAGCTTCATTCTGATATACTTTATACTCTGTAATATAAATGAAGTCAGTGACTCTTAAAAAGCAGTGTGCCTCAAAATTACCTCCTCTCTCTTACAGAAGTGCTCGGACCCAATGCTAACCTACACCTGATTATTCAAAAGTCTCAGAAATTTGACTTGAGTGTTTGCATTTAGGGATAATGTTTTTTGAATGAATCAACAGGAAATACCTCTCCCAAGTGGCTTTGAAGTTAATACACAATATTATTAAAAATACTTACATGTTATATTGTATGGACTCAATATATGGAAGAGCAAAGCAGAGAACCATTCTTTTTAGTGGATTATAATCCAGGTGGGAATGGAGCTCATTCAATAACTGTGTGCTCTCTGGCACAGTGTTTCACTTTGTTTTAATACATCTAACAAAGATTGTGATTTTACAGAAAGAAGAGATAAAGTATACACGAAAGTATTCCAAGCTGTACCATAGAAGATGGAATTTAAATAAAAACTTTAAATGAGTAATAGTGCTTTCTCCCTTTTTCTAGTTGAGATTATCTATTTTAATCAATTATTTTTATTCCAAGAACCACTTTTGGCTTTAAAATTTATACTACTGTAGTCTTATTTTTATTACATCTTAAACTTTCTCACTTTTAAAAACAAGTATATATGACTAAAATCTTTGTCTCTCTCTCTCTCTCTCGACACAGTTTTCACCATGTTGGCCAGGCTGGTCTTGAACTCCTGACCTCCAGTGATCCACCTGCCCCGGTCTCCCAAAGTGCTTGGATTATAGGTGTGAACCACAACGCCCAGCTGACTAAAAGTTTTTTCTAAGCACTGCTTTATCTATATCCCAGAGGTTCTAATATGCATGTTTTTTACCTTTGAAATTTTCTGGATATTGGACAATTTTGATTTTCATTTACTCCTTGATTAAATATGTTTTACTCTTTGATTAAATATGTTTTTAAAAAAATATGTTTTTAAATATATTTTAAAAATATATATAGATAGATTCCATATTGATTTTAAGATAGAGATATTTTAATTCTTCTCATATTGTTTGCAATTTATAGTTTTACGGGACAATAATATTTTTACTTTGTGGAATTTATTGATATTTGCATGAAATATTTTTACGTATTGTCAATGTCCCATGGTCATTTTAAAGAGGGTTTATTCTTTGTTTCCAGAGTAGAGTTTTGAAAGACACATCAGATTCATTTGTATAAAATGTGTTATTTATAACTTCTAGCACAGGAGTCGGTAAAATATTTCCATAAAGGGCCAGAGAGTAAATGTTTTCCACTGCACTGATCATGTGGTCTCTGTTGCAACTACTCAATTCTGCCTTGTAACATGAGCACATAAATGAATAGCTATGGCTGTGTTCTAGATAAATCTTTCCTGACCAAAATAGGCACCAGGTAGAATTTCACCTTTGTTCTCGTTTGCTGAGCACTAGTCTAGGATCTTAGCTGTGATCCACTGGCTCTGGTATGAAATCAAAAAGGTTAATTAAAGTCTATGCTACCTAATATGTTTCCATTTTTCCTCAGAACACTTGCAGTTTTTTGTTTTATGAAACCTGATAATTTAGTGTACAAATATTCAAAACTCTTAAATATATTTTAAAATTGTCTACTTTAAAAATATCCTTTTAAAACTGTCTACTTTAGCATTATCAAAATGCTGTTTCTCTTCTCTGTTTTTTGACCTGAATTTAACTTTAGTGTTAGTTAGCTATTGAGTTTATAAAAAGAAGAGCTAAAGTACAGGATAAAGTATTCCAAGATTATGTTATGTAAGTAGGAATTTAAAGCAAATAAACACTGAATTATTTTAGTTTATTGCCTTAGCAATTCCTAACTGTATTTTGAACTCAACAAATTATTTTTTAAATATACCTCTTTAGCAAAATCTAATAGCATTTTCTCTTAGTAGGTGAATTTATTCCACTTACATTAGTTGATATAGCAAATATTTATCTTATTCTATGTTATGCCAGGGATTTGCATAGCTTTTGTGTACACAGGAGTTGATACAGCAGGCCTGAGATGGCTGTTCTTAGAAAGGCTTTCTTCAAAGATTTGCCCTGAGCTGGCATCTAGAAACAAGATTCCCATAACTGCTGGGGAGCTCACTGTGCTAGTTCCGTACAAATGATAGAGAACAGCAGTTTTCCTCCTTGAAATCTGGAATTTTGGTACATGCTAGATAGAGGGTGTCTACATAGTTAGCCCACAATAAAAACCCTGGGCACCAATTCTGGGGAGAAAACATTTCACGTGTGTTTTCAGAATTCATTGCTTAGGGAACTGTGCTTGGGGAACTGTATGAACTCTCAGAAACTTGTTTGTTTCCTGTGAACTTTGCCCCATGTACCTTTTATCTTTGCTGATTTTTCTTTGTTTCTTTTCAATGTATAAATTTTAACCATTATTATGACTATATGCTGAATTGTGTGAGTCCTCTTAGTGAATCAATGAACCTTTTGCTCATTGAATTCAATAACTCACCTGGGGAGGTCCTGCTTAGAAATCCTTTCTCTTTCTCTAATAACCATGGATCTTCTCCTTGCTCCAATGTGAAGAACAGTTCTGGTTTTGTAAAGCAGTATCCTATAAATGGAAAATAATTTATCAATTGCATTACTTGCATAGGTCCTACTGTTTCTGAATGTGAAAAAGGTACAACTTTTGTCTACACAAAAGCAATGCAAATTCAGCTAGGCATATTAAGGGTGCTCACTGGACCTTCTTTGGGGAAATAACAACAAAAAACATTTTCTTTATTTTCTTACATTTTCTTTTCTTTTTTAGATACAGGGTCTCTATGTCACTCAGTCTGAAGTGCAGCGGTGCAACCATGGCTCACTGCAGCCTCAAACTCCTGGGGTCAAGTAATCCTCTTGCTTCAGCCTCCTGAGTAGCTGGGACTACAGGTGTGCACCACCATACCTGGCTAATTTTTTTACGTTTTTTTTTTTTTGTAAAGACAGAGTCTTACTATATTACCTAGGCTAGTCTCGAACTCATGGCCTCAAGCAATCCTCTCACCCTGGCCTCCCAAACATTTTCTTTTTCTCATAAATGGCCAAAAAACATTTTCTCACCCTGGCCAAAAACATTTTCTTTTTGTCATAAATGATCAATCTCCTTGAACTCCTAAACTGCAGACCTAAATAACATAAAATTCAAAAATGGCCAATGTTTGGGTGTCAAGGAAGAGATTTCATGAGGACTTCCACATATGGCCATAATAGGTAGGGTAAAAGGAACTGATTTACTGCTCCATAACATATCTCTAAAAAAACCATACAAAATATAATAAATGGTAATTAGGTTTTAGCCAAGAGACAATGCAGATGGTAAGTCAGGAGGATTGCCTGAGGCTGGGAGTTCAAGACCAGCCTGGGCAACACATAGAGAGACTGGAAAATAATAAACAGAGTTATCTATGACCTGTGGTTAAATAAATATGTAGTCTAACATATGTGTAATCAGCATTCCAGAAGAAAAAAAGGAAAAGGAGAAAAAATGTTGAAGAAACAGTAGCCAAAATTTTCTAATTTTAGTGATGTGTATAAACTGTCAAATCCAAGAAGCTAAATAAATGCCAAGAAGAAACATAAAGAAAATCACACCAAATGTACATTATGATCAAATTGCCAAAAACTGCTGAAAAAAGTAAATTTTATGCAGACAGAAAAAGACACGTGCAGAAGAACAAAAAGAATTAAAACTGACTTCTTGTTAGAAATTTTACAGTCTGGAAGACAATGAAGTACTTTAAGTACTTCATTACTTAATTAATGAAGAAAAAACAAAATCAACCTAAAATTCTATACTTAGCAAAGGTAAGATGTTTCAGATTAAAAAAAAAAACAAAACAAACCTGAAACAATGTATCAGCAACTGATGTGTATTACAGGAAATTTTAATTTTCCAGATAGAAGAAAAATGGTACTACGGAAATTTTTGATTTATATAAAAAGTTTAGAGATAAAGAGAACCATAAACTGAAAAAAAGAGGATGAAAATAAAATACACTTTTCTCATTTTTGGAATTCTTTTCTTTAAATAGTACATTATCTTTCAAGTTATCTTTTTAAATGATGTTATTATGGGTTTTATATAAGTAGCACACATAAAAATAAATTATGCGTAATGATAAAGGGAATAATTAACCAAGAGGATATAACAATCACAAATGTTTTTCCATCTCATATTACTTCAAAATACATAAAGCAAACCCTGATGAAACTGGAAGAATAACCAAATCCAAAATTGTAGTTGTACAGTAAAACTCTTTTCTCAATAATTTGTGGAAGTAGATTACAAATAAATAAGGAGTACAGAAGACTTGAAGAATATTATCAACCAACATGACCTCCATTTATAGAACACTGATCCAAAAGGAAAACACATTATTTTCAAATACATATGAAACATTTCACCAAGATAAATAATACGATGGGTCCTGAAATGGGTTTAAATAAACTTTAAAAGGATTAAAAAATGTTGCTCTCCAAATAGGAATTAAATTAGAAATCAATAATAGTAAAACAATTTTCAAACAGTCAAAAATTTAAAATAAAAAAGCCATGTTCTATTAGAAATATGGAGTAGAGGTACTTTCTCCTAGCCTTTCTGGTAAATAGAGCTAAAAACTATGGATATTACATGTTTAAAAACATACTGAAAGGTAGAGGGAAGACAGCAGATTGTTCAGGGACCTTAGGACTCAAGGAATGACAATGATGAGCTCCCTGCATCTTTTCTTTGGCCTCATATATTCCAAATTAGAAGCTGGAGAAGCTGGCAACGAGCAACATGAATGTGAAGGTCAAAAAACAAAACAAAACATAAAACCCAAAGCTTGTGCTCTCAAGCCAGAGCTTCAGGAAAGAGGCAGCCTACAAAGACTGAAAACCTTTAGACAATAACTGTTCTTATTTCAGCCAAACACAAAATAAAAAATATGTTCTCCACCTCTACTGCTGCTGTGAAAGGCCAAGTGGGGAACTCAAGTGTCTATGCTCACCAGGCTGTAAGAAGGCTCCCTTACTGCTCCACCAGGGTTCATGTCAGAGAGGGCTGACTGGGGGCTGAGACATGTCTCCAAGCCAGGCAGTGACAAGGTCCCCTGCCCCACAGTGTCAGTAGAAGCCCCGTGGGGAGCAGTAATGAGGCACTTCTGATGCAGGGTGTTATCAGTGAAGGCCCAATGGGGATCCTGAACTGACACTACCATTCAGCAGTAATGACAATCGCCCCCTCTTCCAGGTGCCAACAGAGGCTGAGTAGGAAACTTGGATTTTCAGCCCAACTTTTAATAATAAGACAGCAACCCACCCCTCCTTGCCACAGTGGTGTCAGAGAATGCCTGCTACATGAAAAGATTTAAATAAGACACAGATATTATAACTTCCAAAATGTATAGGTTCAATCTAAAATCACTTGTCATACCAAGATCTAAGACAACTTCTACTTGATTGAGTGAAGACAATCAATAGATGCCAACATTGAGATGGCACAGAAGTAGCTGACAAAGACTTTACATAAGCCATCATATAAAAGTTTAAACAATAAGAAACATGAAACAAAAAAACAAAGTCTCAGCAAAGAAAGAGAAGATATATGAATTAGGTGTTTTAGAGTTGAAAAATAACTAAATACTCAGTGAATGGGTTCAACAGCAGAATGAAGAAAACAGAGGAAAGAATCCATGAATTTTAATTTAGAAGAGTAGAAACTACCTAATCTGAACAAAGAAAACAGACTAAAGCCACAGAGACCCGTGAGACTATAATACATCTAATAACTGTCATAGAAGTTTCAGAAAGAGAGAAGAGGGAGGGGCTGAAAAGTATTAGAAGAAATGAGAGCTTATCATGTTAGTGATTGCCATGAGTTAAGGGATAGTAAAAGGAGTTGGGGTGACTTTATATAAAGGGGCAGGACAAAGCTCTTTGTGGTGACTGAATAGTTCTGTTTACTTTAGTTGTGGTTACATCAATCTGTACATACGGTAAGTAACAGAACTATCCACCTGTTTGCCAGTGTGAACTTCCTGATGCTGACATTGTACTACAGTTGCATAAGATGTATCTCTTGGAACGCTGAAGCATTTAGAAAACTGCTGTCTGCTTGGAAGACTGACATGTAACATAACTCCGTTACCAATAATTTTCTGTGCTCTGAAGTCTACTTTTTCTGATATTAACATAGCCAATCCTACTTCTTCATGGTAATGTTCCACGGTATACCTTCTTCTATTCTTTTACTTTCAATCTACCTGTAATTTTTAAAGTGAATTTCTTGTAGATGGCATATATTTAGGTGAATTTTAAAAACCAACTCTTTCAATCTATATTATTATTATATTATACTTTAAGTTCTGGCGTCCATGTGCAGATGTGCATGTTTGTTACATAGGTATACACGTGCCATGGTGGTTTGCTACATCCATCCTCCTGTCATCTACATTAGGTATTTCTCCTAATGTTAGCCTTCCCCAATCACCCCACCCCCTCCTATCCCTCTCCTAGACTCCCCATCCCACAACAGGCTGTGGTATGTGATGTTCCCCTCCCTATGTCCATGTGTTCTCATTGTTGAACACCCACCTATGAGTGAGAACATGTTGCATTTGATTTTCTGTCCTTGTGTCAGTTTGTTGAGAATGATGGTTTCCAGCCTCACCTATGTCCCTGAAAAGGACATGAACTCATCCTTTTTTATGGCTGCATAGTATTCCATGGTGTATATGTGCCACACTTTCTTTATCCAGCCTATCTTTGATGGGCATTTGGGTTGGTTCCAAGTCTTTGCTATTGTAAACAGTGCCACAAAAAACATACATGTGCATGTGTCTTTATAGTTGAATGTTTTATAATCCTTTGCATATATACCCAGTAATAGGATTGCGGGGTCAAATGGTATTTCTAGTTCTACATCCTTGAGGAATCGCCACACTGTCTTCCACAATGGTTGTACTAATTTAAACTACCACCAACAGTGTAAAAGTGTTCCTATTTCTCCACATCCTCTCCAGTATCTGTTGTCTTCTGATTTTTTAATAATCACCATTCTAACTGGTGTGAGATGGTATCTCAATGTGGTTTTGATTTGCATTTCTCTAATGACTGGTGATGATAAGCTTTTCTTCATATGTTTGTTGGCTGCATAAATGTCTTCTTTTGAGAAGAGTCTGTTCATATTCTTCACCCACTTTTTGATGGTGTTGTTTTTTTTCTTGTAAATTTGTTTCAGTGCTTTGTAGATTCAATAATATATATTCACTTGGTCCACTTCCACATCCTGTACCATATTCCTTCTTGCTTTCTTTGTTCCAGGTGTACTGGTTCTTTTTTAGGACTCTGTACTCACTATCTTCTCTTCTACCAGGGGTCTCTGTGCTTGTACTTTTCTATGCTTAGAATGTTTACATTTCCTTATTTAGCTTATACTTAGACTTCCTTAGAGCTTTTCTCAAGCACCACTTATCACTTTCTTTGAATTTGAAAATTTTCTTTTAAAAAGCAAATTCAGCAAACCCCTCCCCTCATATATCCTTCACCCAGCTTCAAAAACTATCATAATTTTTTTTTTAATACAAATGTTTTCTTGACTTCAGAAACTCTTCAAATTACCCGATGAAAATTGAGGCTGTGCTATTAAATAACTTGACAGCTGCATTGGTGTTTATCAAATAGCGGATATTAACTACTTGTTAAGTTTTAATTACATTTCTTCACAGCCTCATACTGTATGAATGAGTGTTCAAAGAGGAAGAAATATTAGAAGACAAATAAGAGACATGTCTTAGTAACCTGATATGCAATTTGTATGATACAGTTAAAGCAGTGCTGAGTTTTTAAAGGCACTAAATGTGTACATTAGAAAAGAGGAAAAGTCTCAAATTAATAGTCCATGATCTCACGATAAAAGACTACACAAAGAAGAGCACAATAACATAAGCAAAAGAAAAAGTAGAAAGTAGAAATTAATTAAATTTAAAAAAAACAAAAGAGAAAAATCAATGAGAGAAAAGTCTGGTTGACTGAAAAGAGCAGTAACATTGTAAAACTTCTAGAAAGCGTGAACAAAAAAATAAAAGAGCAAGAAGACAGAAATAATCAATATAAAGAAGAAAACAGGTCTATAAATACAGATCCTCAAGACATCAAAATGATAATAATGGAATGGTCTGAATATCTTTACACATATAAACCTCACAACTTAGATAAAATGGACTAATTGTTAGAAAAGCAAAAATACCACAATTCACCCAATAGAAATAATTTGAGTATCCATATATATGACTTAAAGGAATTGATTTGTAAAACTCCCCAAAGAGATGTCTCTAGGCCCAGATGGTTTTCATCAGATAATTCTACCAAACATTTAACGAAGAATAAACACCACTTCTATACAACCTCGTACAGAAGATTGGAAGGAACACTTTTCAATTAATTTTATGAAGCCAGACTTATCCTGATATGAAAACTAGACAAAGGTAGTACAAAACTACAGACTGATTTCCCTCATAAGTGCAAAACTACTCAACAAAGTATTAGCAAATAGAATCAAACAATAAATAAAAAGAATTCTATGACATTACCAAGTAAGGTTTACTCCAACTATGCAAGGCTGTTTCAACATTTAATAACTAGTCCACATTAACGTAGTAATGAAGAAAAACCATGTAATCACAGTAGATACATAAAAAGTAATTGACAAGATTCAATATCCATTTGTAATCAGTATTCTCAGAAAACTAGGAATACAGTAAGAGTTCCTCCATTTGATGAAGAATATCCACAAAGGACTTGCTAAGATCATTTGGTGAAAGACTAGATGCTTTCCCCTTAAGGTTGTAAACAAGGCAAGGATGACTACTCTTACCACTCTTATTCTACACAGTGCTAGAAGTCCTAGCCAGTGTGATACAGCAAGAAAAGGAAATAAAAAGCATACAGATTAGAAGGGAAGATAGTAAGCTGACCCTATACATAGACGACATGATACCTTACGTTAAAAAAAAAAAATCCAAGGAATCTACAAAAAACTTCCTAGAAAGTTCAGCAAGATCTCAGCATAAAAGAACAAACATAGAAAAATCAATTATATTTCTATAAGTCAGCAACCTTTGTATGCAAACAGAAATTTAAAACACAGTGCCATTAACAATTACTCAACCAAATGAAATACTGACTTCTAAATCTAACATGCACAGGACTTTTATAGAAAACTACAAAACACTGAAGCAAGAAAGCAAGATCTAAGTAAATGGAGAAATATATTGTGTTTATGAATTATAAGACTCAAAACAGTAAAGATGTTAACTGTCACAAAATTGGTAACTTACAGCCTTAATTTCTATCAAACACCCAGTAAGATTTTCACATAATGAAATTATTACAGTATGTATATGCAAGGGCAAAGTAACTAGAATAGCTCAAACAACACTGAAAAAGAAATATAATGTGGGAATATAATAGTTTCATACAAGTACAGCCAACTGATTTTTGAGACAAGTGAAAAAGCTATTTAATGAAGGGTAATGGTGCTGCACAGAGCAAATGGATATCCATAGGCAAAAAAACCTTAAACTTCATGCCCTATACAAAAATTAACTCAAAATGTACCATAATTTAAATGTAGAATATATTATACAGTTTTTAAAAATAGGAGAAAATCCTTGGCCCAAAGACTTAGTAAAGAGTTCTCAGAAATGACAACATTTTTACAAAACTGATAAATTGGACTTCATCGAAATTAAAAACTTATGCTCTACAAAACATCCAATGAAGAGGATGAAAAGACATGCTATAGACTGGTATAAAAATGCAAAACCACACATCTTCTGACAAAGAACTCATATCTAGACTATCTAAATTCTCAAAAGTCAATGGTAAAATACATAAACTTCCAATTAAAAAATGAACAGAAGCCATGAATAGACATTTTACTGTCTAAGGATATATAGATGGCATTTGAACAAATGAAAAGATGATTATCAGTAGCCATTAGAGAAATACAAATTAGGACCATTATGAGATATCACTACCTATTCAACCACTAATACATAAAATAGCAACAATGTCTAGTACCAGAAAGAATAGGGAATAATTGGGTCCCTCATACATTGTGGTGGAAATGCAAAATGGTACAGCAACTCTGGGAAACAGTCTGGTACTTTCTTAAAGAATAAAATATAACTTACTATACAATCCAAAAATCACACTCCTTGGTGCTTATTCCAGAAAAGAAAAGCTTATGTTCCCCAAAAAATGTGAACATGAATGTCCACATCAACTTTATAATAGTCCCAAACTGGAACCAACCAAAATGTCCTTCAACAGGTCAATGGCTGAACAGTGACATTCATATAGTGAAATACTATGTAGCAATAAAAGGAATGAACTATGGATACACTACAACTTGGATCTCAAGAGCATTTTTCTGAGTGAAAAAGCCAGTCTCAACACATCAAATACTATATGATTCAATTTATATAACAGTCTCAAAATGGCAAAACTACAGAGCTAGCAGATTAGTCAGCAGAGATTAAGGACAATGTGGGAGAGGGTATGGTTGTGACTATAAATGGATAGCACCAAAGAAACCTTTGTGGTGATATAATGGTTCTGTATTATAATTGTAGTGGTTACCTTAAATCTCCACATGTGATAAAATGGCACATTGTACCAGTGTCTATTTACTGGTGTTGATACTGTATTATAGTTATATAACATGTAACCTTTGGGGGAATCTAAGGTGAGGACATAATTTTTGCTAATTCCCATAAATCTAATTATTTCAATATAAAAAGATTTCTTAAAATATATGTAAAAAATTAAAAACTGAAAAGATTTTCTTTTTAAAAAGGGAACCCAGAGATAGCAAGAAAAAGTCTGTAAAACACATATCTAATAAAGGTCTGAACGTCTTCAACTTAAACAAACAATAATATTAAAAACTAAATGAAACAAAAATGAGCTAAAGATCTGATTGGTCACTTAAAGAAGATTGATGAGTGGCAAAAAGTACATAAAAAGAGGTTCAATGCTGTTAGTCATCAGGAAAATGCAAATTAAAACCCACCTAGAATTGTTAAAAACAATTAGATTTTCCAAATAATGGTGACCAAAGAGTAATGAGAACTCACAGACATTATTCATGAAAATGAAAAACTGTGGAGCTAGGCAGAAAATACTTGGAATTTTCTTATAAAGTTAAAGATGGATAAACTTATCAGAAGACCTGGCAAGCCCACCCCTAGTTACTTACACAAGAGAAATGAAAACCATATGTTGACACAAAGACTTGTGAAAGTTCACAGCAGCTTTATTTATAAAAGCCCCAGCCGGGAAAAAAAAATACGTTTACCAACTGATAAAGGGTAACAAATTACAGTATATGCCCACAAAGGAGCAATACTTAGGATAAAATAAACCATTTATACACACATGTGCATGAGTCTCAAAAGCATTATGCTAAAGAAAAGCCAGACAAAAGGGAGTATATGATTTATGATTCTATTTATATGAAATTTGAGAAAAAGCAAAATTATTCCAATAGAAAGCAGACTAGTAGTTGCCAGGGGTTGTGGAGGAAGAGAGGGAGGGGACTCACTGCAAAGGGCTTCAAAGAATATTTCGGAGGTGATAAAAACATTCCAAACCATTACTTGGATTGTGGTAATCAACTATATATATTTTTTCAAAACTCACTGATTTGTACAGTGAAAGCTGCTGAATTTTATTTTCCATTAAATATACCTCAATAAAAGTGACTAACATAAAAAAGGAAAACCAGAATTGCACTGTAAAGGGAGTCACATGGTACAGTATGGATAGAGAGAAAGAGGAGAAACAGAACTGCACTCTGGAGGGAGCCCCATGGTCAGCTGTGCTCACCCACTGACACGAGGTGGCTGCACTTCTCCAGCATCACATCTCTGTACAGGGTCCTCTCAACAGGGCCCAGGTGCTGCCACTCCTCCTGGGTGAATTCCACAGCCACATTCTTGAATGACACTGATGCCTATAACAGCGCATTTCTGATTAATCTGAGTGTTCAGAATTAGGGAAAGGAAAATGTTTTTGTTAACTAACTCATTATGTTTACTGTTGAGAATTTAAAATAAAATGGTATAAGGGATTCCTATCATGGCCCTGATTCTGCCTTATGCTTTTGAAATGTATAATTAGCAGCACAAATATTTGTTCTCATGTTTTTATTTGTATTTATTTTAAAATTAAACATATACATTGTCACTTAATATACTGAGGAAGCTTAGTGCCTTTTTAGGTAAAATTATTATAAATAGAATTCCTGTATACATTTCCCATATACCAACAGATTGTGCTGAGCACTCTGTGGAGCATGCATTCCAACCTAGAGGTCTCTGCTGGGGTAATGAGGAACCCATGGAGAGATACATATAACCTGAGAGGTTTCTACAAAACCAGATTTATATTTCCGGAGCAATGCTCTAGAACAGGGTTTCTTTAGCTTGGTACTAGTACTACTTACACTGTGGACCAGATAATGCTTTTTTGTGAAGAACTATCCTGAGCATTTTAGGATGTTTAGCAGTATCCCTATCTTTTACCCATTAGATGCCAGAAGCAATCCCCAGTTGTGACAATCAAAAATATCTCCAAACATTGTCAAATGTCTTCTGGCAGACAAAATCACCCTCAGTTAGGAACCATTGTGCTATATGGAGAGTCGACTTAAGCAGCAAAACAAAAGACCAAAATTAAGAGATGATGTGTATTAAAGCAAAGCAAGAGAGATAAATAATGGGAAGTGAATCTACAGGAATCAAAATCTGTTATTATCTCATGCAGCTGTACACAGAAATGTGGCATGATACATAACACAAAAAAGATTTAAAAGCTCAGAAAAAAGAATTTAAAAAATGAACAAAGTCTCCAAGAAATATGCAATTATGTAAAACGGCCAAACTTAAGAATAATTGATGTTTCTGAGGGAGAAGACAAAAAGTCTAGAAAACTTATTTGAGGAAATAATTGAGGAAAACTTCACTGACCTGGCTAGATATTTACATATCCCAATCCAAGAATGTCAAAGAACTATTGGAAAATCCACTGCAAAAAGATCTTCACCAAAGCACATAGTCATCAGGCTGTCTAAAGCCAACATGAAGGAAAGAATTCTAAGAGCACTAAAATAAAAGCATCAAGTAACCTGTGAAGGCAAACTTATTAGACTAACAGCAGACTTCTCAGCAGAAATCCTACAAGCCAGAGAGATTGGGGGTCCTATTTTCTACCTTCTTAAACATGCAACACTCCTAGATTAAATCAGGAAGAAATTGAAACCCCAAATAGACAACAAGTAGGGAGATGGAATGAGTAATTTAAAAATTTAAAAATTGCCAATAACAACAAAAATCCCAGGACCAGATGGTTTCACAGCTGAATTCTACCAGACATTCAAAAAAGAACTGGTCCCAAAACTGCAGAAACTATTCCAAAAGATTGCAAAAGAGGGAATCCTTCCTAAATCATTCTATGAAGCCAGTATCATCCTGATACCAAAACCAGGAAAGGACACAACAACAATAAAGGAAACTACAGACCAATATTCCTGATGAACATAGATGCAAAAATCCTCAGCAAAACACTAGCTAACTGAATACAACAGCACATCAAAAAGCACATCATTATCAGGTGGGTTTCACCTCAGGGATGCAGGGATGGTTTAACATATGCAAGTAAATAAATGTGATACATCGCATAAACATAACTAAAAACAAAAGTCATATAATCATCTCAGTAGATGGAGAAAAAGCATTTGACAAAATCCAGCATCCCTTTATGAAAAAAACTCTCAACGAACTAAGCATAGAAGGGACTTACCTCAAAATAATAAAAGCCATATGTGACAAACCCACAGCCAACATCATATTGAGTGGGGAAAAGTTGAAAGCATCCCCCCTGAGAACAGGAACAAGACAAGAATGCCTGCTTTCACCACTCCTATTCAACATAGTTCTGGAAGTCCTAGCCAGAGCAATTGCTCAAGAGAGAGGTAAAGGGCATCCAAATTGGAAAAAAAAAAGTCAAACTACTACTGTTTGCAGACGATATCATCATAGAAAATCCAAGACTCCTCCAAAAGACTCCTAGATTTGATAAATGAATTCAGTAGTCTCAAGGTACAAAATCAATGTAAAGAAATCAGTAACAATGCTATACCAACAACAACCAAGCTGAGAACCAAATCAAGAACTCAATTTATTTTACAACAGCCACAAAAACAAACCAACCAAACAAAAAAACCTAAGAATATACTTAACCAAGGAGGTGAAAGAACTCTACAAGAACTACAAAACACTGATGAAAGAAATCACAGATGACAGAAACAAATGCAACACAACCTATGCAAGAATCAATATTGTGAAAATAACCATTCTACCCAAAGCAATCTACAAATTCAATGCAATTCTCATCAAAATACCAACATCTTTTACAGAATTAGAAAAAACAATCCTAAAATGCATACAGAACAAAAAAGAGCCAAAATAGCCAAAGCAATCCTGAGCAAAAAGAACAAATCTGGAGGCATCACAAGACTTCAAATTGTACTACAAGGCTGGCTATAATTTTCAAAACAGTACGGTACTGGTATAAAGGCAGGCACATAGACCAATGGAACAGAATAGAGAACCCAGAAATAAAGCCAAATATGTACAGTGAACTGACCTTTGACAAAGCACACAAAAACATAAACAGGAATGGACACCCTATTTCTGCAATCCCAAACTCTTTTGGCACCAGGAACTGGTTTCCTGGAAGATAATTTTTCCATGGACCAGCAGCTGGAGGGGGGCGGTATGTGGATGGTTTCAAGATTAAATTGATTGACTTCAGATCATTAGTTAGATTCGGGCATTAGATTCTCTTAAGGAGCACACGACATAGATCCCTTGCATGTGCAGTTCACAATAGGGTTCCCTCTCCTATGAGAATCTGATGACACTGATCTGACAGAAGGCAGAGCTCAGGTGGTAATGCTTACTGGCCTGCTGCTCACCTCCTGCTGTGCTGTTTGTTTCCTAAAAGACCACAGACTGGTACCAGTCAGTGGCCTCATGGATTGGGGACCTCTGACCTATTTAATAAGTGCTGCTGGTAAAAGTGGGTCGCCACATGTAGAAGAATGAAACCGGATCCCTATCTCTTACTTTATACAAATACCAACTCAAGATGGATCAAAGACTTAAGTCTGTGACTTGAAACCACAGAAATTCTAAAATACAACATTTAAAAAACTCTTCTAGACAACAGCCTAGGCAAGAATTCATGACTAAGACCCCAAAAGCAAATGCAAGAAAAACAAAAATAAATTAACTGGACCTAATTAAACTAGAAAGCTTCTACACAGCAAAATAAATAATTACCAGAGTAAACAGCCAACCCAGAGAATGGGAGAAAATATTTACAAACTAGGCATCTGACAAAGTATCCAGAATTTACAAGGAACTCAAATCAGCTGGAAAAAAAAATCCCATCAAAGAGTGGGCAAAGGACATGAATTGACATTTCTCAAAAGAAGACATACAAATGTCCAACAAACATAGGAAAAAAATGCTCAGCATCACTAATAATCAGGGAAATGCAAATTAAAACCACAATGAGACACCACTTTACTCCTCCAAGAATGGCCTGTATTAAAAAGTCAAAACACAGTAGATGTTCGCAAGGATGTGAAGAAAGGGAATGCTTATACAATGCTGGTAAGAATGTAAATTAGGACATCTATGGAAATAGTATGGAGATTCCTTAAGGAACTAAAAGTAGATCTGCCATTTGATCTAGCAATCCCACTACTGGGTATCTACCCAAAGGAAAAGAACTCATTATAAGTGAAAAACAAACCAGCACACGTTTGTAGCAACACAGTTCACAATTGCAAAGATGTAAAACCAACCTAAGTGCCCATCAACTGAGAGAATAAAGAAAATGTGGTACCTATATACCATGGAATACTACTCAGCCATAAAAAGGAACAAAAGAATGTCTTTTGCAGCAACTTGGATGGAGCTGGACGCTATTATTCTAAGTAACACAGGAGTAGAAAACCAAACCATATATTCTCACTTATAAGTGGGAGCCAAGATATGAGTATGCAAAGGCATACAGAGCGACATAATGGACTCTAGAGACCAAGAAAGGGGAGGGTGGGAGGCTAGTGAAAGGTGCTAGGGAAAAAAACTACCTTTTAAGTAAAATGTACATTACTTGCTAGGCCATAGGTGCACTAAAATCTCAGAATTCACCACTATATAATTCATCCATATAACAAGAAACCACTTGTACCCCAAAAGCTGTTGAAACAAAACATTTTAAAGAAATGTTTTTAAGTATAAAGGAAAGACAGCATTTATTAGGATTATTTAGTCTTGCTGTTTCATTTTAGTTAAGGCCTATCTTGACTTAGACCCTGGGATAGTAAAATATATGAAATAAAATGTAAAAGTAAAATGTTCAGATTCTTAGTTGAAAATTTCAAATACATTTCATGTTAAAATTGAAAGTCTTTCTAGTTTTAGTAAACATACATTATGAACTTTTGCATCTTAATAAATATATCTAAGTAAAGTGCTAAGTAGGCAAGTTGCATCTTCAGTGTTAAAGTATATAGCACTAGGATGGTAAAGTTGTATGAAAATTATAATAAATCTTATAATTTGTGTATGCAAGGTGGTTTTTAAAATATCTTAATATCTCATTTTTTCTTTTGGTTTATACTTTGTCTCTGTACATTTATAACTTAATGTATATTGAGAGAGAAAAATCTTGTTTGATAATGGTTAACCAACAATAAACATTTACTAAATCTAAAAAAAAAAAAGAAAAAAAGTAAATGATTACAATTTTCTATGAAATGTAATGATAAAAATTATATTGAGAAAGTACAAATCCAGTATACACTTAGGATAAGAAGCTGATTAATGAATTAATAAATTTATTCAATAATGAAAATCTTCACACAAAAAGTCTTTGCAAGGTCCAAATTCATAGGTGAGTTTCACAAAATCTACATATAACACAATTTTCTCACTTTTCTAAATTATTAGAAAAGAAGAAACAATAAAAAAATGTCCCATTTCCTTTCATGAGACAACCATGATACCATAATTGAACAGGAAAACAGGAAAGTATAGTTTAATCCAATTTGTGAATACAGAAATAAAAATCCTACATTATTACCAAAAAAGTGCTAGGAAAACATGTAAGAAGCAACACTCATAAGAAACTAGGGTCTATACAGGAATTCAAGTTCCTTTTAGAAAATCCATTACATTATTCACAATATTTATAGATTAAAGGACACAGCTATAGATTTATTCTAATAGATATACAAAAAGTATTTAATGTAATTCAATGTGCATGCATGACTAACATGAAATCTTGGCAAACTGGTAACTGGACGGAACTTACTAAACCTGACAAAGGTTATTTATCAAAAGCTGACAGCAAACAACAGAGTTCTTAGTAAAACTCTATATATTTTCCCTCAAGATTTACTTGATCTATTTCTCCTTTTCCATTTAATGCAAGGACCCATCTAAACCTCACAAATCCACTACAATAGAAAGTGGGAATGAATAAAGAGCTCACCTGAAATGTGTTCATTTTCTGTGGCTCTTGGAGAGTGTAGAGAACTCTGAAGCCTCAGCTAGGGGGACAGAAAGAGGAAGTCACACGGTCTGGCCTACATCACAGCTCCTAGATTCACCTCCCCAAATCTAAGCAATCCAGTTGGGGAGCAAGATGCCGAAGGTAACAGGGCCCTTCAGGCCTTGAAAAGGCATGGGAAGCACCACTTAGAGGTGGCACTGTCTCTATGACAACTCTGAAATAATCATGGGGCTTAAACTGCTATTTTTTATTGCGTGAACATGAACTTTTCCCAATTAACAATAATGCACATGTGCTTCTAATGCACACAAAGAAATAGAGACAAGAGAGGATTAGTTGAATTAATGTACACCACAGGGTAAGACACTATTCTTTCACTAAAATGAACTTAGCAGGCACCATGGTTCACACCTGTAACCCCAGCACTTTGGAAGGCCAGAGGAGGAGGATGGCTTGATTTCAGAAGTTCAAGACCAATCTGGGCAACACGGTATTGACCCTGTCGCTATAGAAAATAGAAACTTAAAAAAAAATTAGCCAGATGTGGTGGCATGCGCCTGTGGTCCCAGCTACGTGGCAGGCAGAGGCAGGAGGATCACTTGAGCCCAGGAGGTAGAGGCTGTAGTGAGCCATGTTTGTGCCACTGCACTCTTGCTTGGACAATAGAATAAGCCTTGGTCTCCAAAACACAAAATAAGCAGAAAAATATTCGTTGTGCATGATTTAACTATTTTTCTTACTAATACTGTTTACCCTTGGTATAGACAATCCACAGAAAGTCTTGTAAAGAGATGAGATGCTTTAAGACAAACAGTTTTAGTTGTTTTAACTGGGATGTATTTCTCAAAAGGCCCTTTGAATAAGATGCTTTTGGTGACTCACCTGTGGAAGAATGAACGAAGCTGTTATCCTCCTGGCTCTGCCACAAACGAGGGGTCCCTGGAAATTCACTGAACCTTTCCTGCCCAATGTCTTTAAAGCTTTCAAAAGAGTCAGAAGTAGATAACCAGGGAAAACCCTTCATGAATCATCATGCTGGGATTCTATGAGGTAGGGAGAAAGTCTCCAGTGTCACATGTGTTAACAGCTGTGTGCATGTGTAAAGAGTGGAGAACAAAGGGACTGGGGGCTATTTTGGGATCTGGGAACACAATCTCCGGTTACCTCTAACCCCAGACTTCCCCTCACAAGCTCTGCAATGATGTGGCCTTTCCTGAGCAGCCTGTCCCTAGCCCCAACCCAGCTCTTTGCTCTTCTCAAAGCTGGCCCAAACCACCCACTTTCACGCAGTCTGTGGTGGCTTCTGGAGGCTCCACCATAAAGTGTGGCTCATTCTGGGAAGCAGGATCAAGAACTGCTTCTGACCATACAAATCTAGGATCTGCTCCTTTGGGGGCTCTTCTGCCTCTGCTCTGAAGCTCGGGAGAGGGGTCTAGGTCTGAGAGGCGTTCTCTGTTCACAGAGGCCCCTGCTTCCCACTTAGCAAGGGCTATTTGTTCAAGGAACCGGCAACCTGACTTGAGAAACCATTCAGTGGCAAAAACCTGACTCTCAGAATTCATTATATCAGACTTTAAAGAGAGACACCCTGACAGTGCAGAAGGGGCCAGGAACTTTGTCTGATCCAAGAGATCTGAAGAAACGCCAGAAATTCAGAACACATTTGACACAAGGTAAGATTCCATCTACATCCACTCCCTGAGTATTTGGGGACATGCCACTCTGCTAAGTGCAGTGCCGGCTGCAACGCGGGTTTCAGGCAGGTGTGATATTAGCGCCTGAAACGGGAAGTAAAGCACACCTGCCCTTGAACCCCAGCTCCCTCACTGCTAGCTTGTGACCTAAGCCTCAGTTGCTATATTTAATGCAGATGTGGTTATGAGGCTTACATAAGGCACCCAGTGAACAGAAGAAAGTGTTTTCTAAATACAACAGCAGCAGTCGCTCATGGCTTAATAGCCAACAGTTGGCTGTTTGCTATACAGGCGGCGACTTAAAGTTTTAAACCAACGCCATGAAGCACTCATTATTAATACCCTTATTTTTAGACGAGAAACCTGACTCTCACCCAGGTTCCTGCATTCGCCTCGGCTTCCAGTTGGCAGAGCTGGAACTTACCCTGGTTTTTCCAGCTCCAGAGCTCAAGGTCTCGATGCAGACCCACTGTCCGGGGATTTCGGGCACGTTGCCGCCCGCTTTACAAACGCGCTTTCCCCTCCCGCCGCCGCTCGCGCCAGGCTCCCGTCCCGCACACCGCCGCCAACACCGCGCACCTGCTCCAGACCCGCGCTCAGCCCCAGCCGCCCTCGGAGCCCGCGGCCGGAGTCCCCCTCCACCGGCCTTCCCGGCCGAGGGCCCACCGGGTCGCATCCACTGGCGCTGGGGGCAGGGACCTCACAAACTTCCCGATTCCCCTCCCGCTGCCGGGCACAAACGCTGCCCTCCCGGCTGGTCCCACGCTCCCGCTGCCCTCCCGGCTGGTCCCACGCTCCCGCCCCAGCTGCGCCCCAACTACTCTCCGAGCCGTGGCGGGAGCTTCCCGAACCACTCCCCCGTAGTCACCAGAACCCAAATGAGGAGGCGGGGCTCGGCTGCACAGGCGCAGAAGGGGCCCAATAGCCCCATCCCAGAGGGCTGCGCGGGTAACAAACTCATTCAGGACTACATTTCCCATAAGCGCGTGTGGTCACTTTCTACGTGACTCCGTGTTTCGGCGATTCAGAATTGGCAAGGATGAAGCTTTTGCAGTCTCCTGCTCAGGCTCTCTAAGAGCACGAAGAAGTTAAAGGTTAAACTTGAAAGCTACTGACAACTATAAAGAGTAGCCCTCCATTGGTTCCCGGTTGAACCAGCATTTTTTTTTTCATAAGACTTTCAAAGACAATTGGAAAGTTGAATATGGATTGGGAATTGCAAATATTGAAAAAATACCATGGCTTTTGTGAACTGTGAAAAAAAAAATTAAGAATTTTGTAGAAAAATTGATTTTTTTAAAATAAGGAATCGCTACTGTAGTATTAGTGTTTTTATAAAAGAAAAATAAAGTGAATTAACCCTGGGGGGTGGGGAAGAAATGGTATAACTTTAAATTTACTTTATAATTTTATGGATTTTCAACTTGGAACCTCCACCTTTTCTCTTTACAGCCCACCTGATCCACTGACCTGGGAGCCCTGTCCTGCCGCCCCCGGGCGTGAGGGTTCTAAGGCGGGTGGGGCCCGCTCCTGCAGGTGTTAGACGCTGCAGGTGTTAGACATTACAGAAAAGCTTTTGTTTTTTAACCCCTAATAGTGCTTCTTGCCTAAATCTCTTATTGTTTCAACATATTTTAATTTAATGTTAATTATCTTAGGTTTCCATGCTCATAATGAGTTTGCTTTTTGCGGATTTATAATTTTTTTTTTATTTCCATAAGTTATTGGGGAACAGGTGGTGTTTGGTTACATGAGTAAGTTCTTTAGCGGTGATTTGTGAGATTTTGGTGCATCCATCACCTGAGCAGTATACACTGCACCCTATTTGTAGTATTTTATCCCTTGCGCCCCTCCCATAATCCCCCAAGTCCCCAATTCCATTGTGTCGTTCTTATGCCTTTGCATCGTCATAGCTTAGCTCCCACTTATGAGTGAGAAAATATGATGTTTGGTTTTTCATTCCTGAGTTACTTCACTTGGAATAATAGTCTCCAATCTCATTCAGGTCACTGCAAATGCCATTAATTCCTTTTTATGGCTAAGTAGTATTCCATCATATATATATATATATACCACAATTTCTTTATCTTCTTGTTGATTGATGGGTATTTGGGTTGGCTCCATGTTTTTGCAGTTGCAAACTGTGTTGCAATAAACATGCATGTGCAAGTATCTTTTTCATATAATGACTTCTTTTCCTCTGGATAGATACCCAGTAGTGGGATTGCTGGATCATATAGTAGTTCTACTTTTAGTTCTTTAAGGAATCTCCACAGTTTTCCACAGTGGTTGTACTAGTTTACATTCCCACCAGAAGTATAGAAGTTTTTCCTGTTCACCGCAGCCATGCCAACATCTACTATTTTTTTATTATGGCCATTCTTGCAGGAGTAAGGTGGTTTTGATTTGCCTATCTGTAATCATTAGTAATGTTGAGCATTTTTCATGTTTGTTGGCCATTTGTATATCTTTTTTTCGAATTGTCTATTCATGTCCTTACCCAACTTTTTGTTAGGATTGTTTGTTTTTTTCTTTGATGGGATTGATTTGAGTTCATTGTAGGTTCTGGATATTAGTCCTTTTTCAAATACATAGACTGTGAAGATTTTCTCCCACTCTCTGTGGGTTGTCTGTTTACTCTGCTGACTGTTCCTTTTGCTGTACAAAAGTTATCTAGTTTAACTTAGTTCCAGCTATTTATCTTTGTTTTTTTTGTTTTGTTTTGTTTTGTTTTTGAGATGGAGTCTTGCTCTGTTGCCCAGGCTGGAGTGCAGTGGCACAATCTCAGCTCACTGCAACCTGTGCCTCCCGGGTTCAAGCGATTCTCCTGCCTCAACCTTCTGAGTAGCTGGGATTACAGGCACACGCCACCATGCCTGGCTAATTTTTGGATTTTTAGTAGAGACAGGGTTTCACCATGTTGAGGAAGCTCGTCTCGAACTCCTGACCTCATGATCCGCCAGCCTCGGCCTCCCAAAGTGCTGGTATTATAGGCGTGAGCCACCACGCCCGGCCTTATCTTTGTTTTTATTGCATTAGCTTTTGGAATCTTGGTCATGAAACCCTTACCTAAGCCAATGTCTAGAAGGGTTTTTTTCAATGTTACCTTCTAGAATTTTTATAGTTTCAGGTCTTAGAATTAACTCCTTAATCCATCTTGAGTTGATTTTGTCTAAGGTGAGCGATGAGGATCCAGTTTCATTCTCCTACATGTGGCTAGACAATCATCCCAGCACCGTTTGTTGAAAAGGGTGTCCTTTCTCCACTTCATGTTTTTGTTTGCTTTGTCAAAGATCAGTTAGCTTTAAGTATTTGCATTTATTTCTGAGTTCTCTATTCTGTTCCATTGGTCTATGTGCCTATTTTTATACCAGTAGCACACTGTTTTGGTGACTGTGACCTTATAGTGTAGTTTGAAGTCAGGTAATGTACTTCCAGATTTGTTCTTTTTGCTTAGTCTTGCTTTGGCTATGTGGGCTATTATTTGGTTCCATATGAATTTTAGAATTGTTTTTTCTAATTTTGTGAAGAATGATGGTGGTATTTTGATGGGAATTGCATTGAATCTGTAGATTGCTTTTGGCAGTGTGATCATTTTCACAATATCAATTCTATGCATCCATGAGCATAGGGCATGTTTCCATTTATTTGTGTAATCTATGATTCCTTTAAGCAATGTTTTATTGTTCCCAACAGCATATCAAAAAGATAATCCATGATGATTAAGTGAATTTCATGCCAAGAATGCAAGTCAATAAATGTGATACACTACATAAATGGAATTAAAAATAAAAATTACATGATCATCTCAATAGACACTGGAAAAGCATTTGACAAAATCCGGGCCTAGCAGCCCTGGCACATAGAGCCTCTGAATCTAAAACACTTGTTTTGTTACAATATCTCCTGAAATAATACATTTAGGATTAGTAGCTTAGTAAATGCCCTAGTCTTGTATTCATTGAAATAAAATGATTTTGTACCAATATTATTTAATGCATTACATTTTTTTTTTTTGAGATAGAGTCTCACTCTGTCAACCAGGCTGGAGCGCAGTGGCACGATCTTGGCTCACTGCAACATCCGCTTCCTGGGTTTAAGGTATTCTCCTGCCTCAGCCTCCTGAGTAGCTGGGACTATAGGTGCGTGCTACCATGCCCGGCTAATTTTTGTAGTTTTAGTAGAGACAGGATTTCACCATATTGGTCAGGCTGGTCTCGAACTCCTGACCTTGTGATCTGCCCACCTCGGCCTCCCAAAGTGTTGGGATTACTGGCATGAGCCACTACACCTGGCCTTTAATGCATTACATTTTGTTGCAGTAAATCAATAATAGAAATTCTCAGCTGATTTATATTGCTTAGGAAACAATGAAATCTAATTTTAAACTTTTCTCATTTATAAAGGGAATTCATAAAATTCTTGCCAGGTTTGATGATAGGTACCATGTTAAGGGTAGCATAACAACCCTCTCAAACATCATCTGTGGAAGTTAAGGGTCTACAGTGGGTTTTCTACAGAGTGCATGATACCACATTCAGGCAGTTCATGGAGTGTAAGAAATATCTTAGCACTTTGTCATTTTACATTTTAACCAAGAAAAAAATACCCTTTGGTAAGTTTGACTTATACTTCCCTTTCCCTTCAGATATCTACTGAGCATCTTTTTGAAAAATACAGTTAATGCTTGACCATATTCCTTGATGACAGTGCAGCCAGCCAGCCTCATCTTACAGTGACAGTAAAATAGTGAGAACAACTATAATGCCAAGGGACAGACTCCTGATTCTAAAATTATTTCAACCATTTGGTTGTCCTTTTCAGAAATCAGTTTAAGAAACTGGAGTCAACTATATATTGATATCCAGATTCTAAATATTAAGTATCAATTTCTCTTTTAATCTTAGATGTCATGGTAGAAGGAAAAATCAGTTAGAAAATAAACAATCCCAGAAAAAGTGTAACTATTTATTTGATGCCTTTTTGCCATAAGACAATGTTGAACACAATGAGAAGGTAGGTTCCCTTTATGAATTTTTTTGTGAAAAATTAGTTTTTAAATGAGTTACAGGCCTAAATCAATGTATACTATTTTGGACCCTAATCTTGGAAAAATGAACAGCTTTTTCTCTTAGCTGGCACCATCGTGTACCTGCATTTGAATTTCCCTTATTGTGCATGAGCACCTCATGGGCCACAATCAAAGATACATTTTGAGAGCACCCTAAGGTGAAATTTATTTTATTTTATTTATTTATTTATTTAGAGACAGAGTCTCACTCTGTCACCAGGCGCCAGGCTGGAGGGCAGTGGCGTGACCTCGGCTCACTGCAACCTCCACCTCCCGGGTTCAAGCAATTCTCCTGCCTCAGCCTCCCGAGTAGCCGGGATTACAAGCACACGTCACCACACCCAGCTAATATTTGTATTTTTAGTAGAGACGGGGTTTCACCATGTTGACCAGGATGGTATCGATCTCTTGACCTCATGATCTGCCCGCCTCAGTCTCCCAAAGTGCTGGGATGACAGGCGTGAGCCACGTCGCCCAGCCCCGAAGTTTATTTTAAAAGGAACAACAACAATAATACCGCCAGCTCCACTGGGGTTGTCCAGAATACATCATTATCATCCCTGGGATTATGAGTGTTGGTTTTTAGAACACAGTTTGGAAAGTGCTAATTTAGAATATTAACGTCTTTATCTTTAATTTTACCTTTTATTCTATAAATATAAGTAACTTATAAACAATTTTGTTCCTAATGTGCTTGTTTTTAGCTAATTCAATTGTCAGTACTTTTACTTGAAAAAATGTCAGGTTTACTTTCCTCTCTCACTTATAAAAAGAGTTGAGATAAAATCGTGTTTCAGCAAAAAGTGAATGTCACTTTTTGTGACCAATGTCACTTTCCTCTCCCACTTATAAAAATAGTTGAGATAAAATTGTGTTTCAGCAAAAAGTGGACTCAAACTCTGTCTCAAGCCCAGCACTTTGGGACCTATTGAGTACTCACTAAATGTCTGTATTCAGCCAAGTCTATAAATCCTTGAGCAAAATAAATAAACAAATAAAAATAAAAATAAAGTACTCTACTTTGGCTAGAGTCCCTGGCTTCTTTTGGATTCAAAAGATTTTGATGTGTTAGTGTATAATTCAAAAGTAGTTTTACAGATTAATCTTGCTCAAACAAATAAATGTCATGCTTTTATCCTCATTTTACTAAGCTTTAGAAGTCTGCTTTTGGAAGTAAAGTAACCTGCCGAGAAGTGATCATTTGGTATATCGACTACTGGTGAAATAAAGGTTTATTGAGCAAATGAATAGAGGAAAATGTCTTCAAGAAAAGATTTAGAAAAATGTTTATCATGGGTTAGTAGTGCATTGTTGTTAATGGATAGGTGGAACTCATTGGGATCACTTATGCCAGGTTGTTTTCAAATATATGTCTGCAAACCAATGTATGTTTCCACTACCTTCCTATTTCTAGGCACTGAGAAGCCTTTTAGGAAAATGGGGATGAATGTGAGGTTTGTTTTTTTTTTGATACAAAGTCTCACTCTGTCACCCAGGCTGGAGTACGGTGGTGCAATCTCGGCTCACTGCAACCTCTGCTTCCCAGGTTCAAGTGATTCTTCTGCCTCAGCTTCCTGAGTAACTAGGACTACAGGCGCGTGCCACCACACCTAGCTAGTTTTTTATATTTTATTTATTTATTTTTTTTGGAAAGATGAGGTTTCACTGAGTTGGCCAGAATGGTCTCGATCTCCTGACCTCATAATCTGCCTGCCTCAGCCTCCCAGAGTACTGGGATTACAGGTGTGAGCCACTGCACTCGGCCGGATGTGAGGCATCTTTATATGGGGAAAGCATCCCAGATGCTTCTGGTTTTAACCCCAACTCAATCATTCCCAAACTTTGCTGCACATTGAAATCACCTGGGAAACTTTTAACACCAACCCCAAAGTCATACCCAATGCTAATTAAATCAAAATGTCTCATGTTGAAAGTGAGGCAATTATTAAAGCTCCTCTGGTGATTTTAATGTGCAGCAATGTTTGAGAGCCACCACCTTATTTGAGTTTAAAGTGACAAACTGTTCCTATTTGGTGGAAACTTGGGCAAGTCAGTTTTAATGTTTGTTACCCTTAACTGTAAAATGAGTGTGGATTAAGTGTCATGTAAGGTCATTGGTCCTTTTCAGCATGTAACGTCAAATTCTGTGTTTTTAAAGTTATTTCAAAGATGAAAACTACTTGAAATACTATACACATATCCATTTAAAATGTTAATATTACAGGCTTTTAAAAAAGTGCTAATATTGTATAGACCTATTATTGAAATTCAGATTTGCTTTCCCTCAATTATTTTGAGTCTCATTCTAGATGGTGAGGGCAAATGAAAGCACATAACTTATGTAAGAGAACCTCTTGTTTTCTGATACACCATATCTATAGATAACTTAGGGATACAGTAACATAAATCTGAAGAGTTGTGTCTGTTCAGAAATATTTCACTTGGACTAAGCGAAAGTACCTGCCATTAATATTACACTGTGTTGTGTTATACTGCATTGTTAGCACTGCTTATTGGAGGATTGCTGTACCTGGCATTAATTTCATGTGTACTTATGTTTATGAATACATTTTGTAATAATTATGCAAAAGTGATTTCAAATAATTTTATTTGTTATAAAGCACTTTTATTATGTATTTTTAGGGAAATAGTAAAAAATAGGTGGGTAGGAGATAGTGAACTGAACTAAAATGTGGTGCCTGACATCTTAAAAAAGAAAACACTACCATATGGCTTAAATTTAAGCATATGTACACATTGATATAAATTGCATGAGTGGGCACGGTGGCTCACACCTGTAATCCCAGCACTTTGGGAGGCTGAGGAGGGCAGATCACTTGAGGCCAGGAGTTTGAGACCAGCCTGGGTGTCATGGAAAAACCTTGTCTCTACTAAAAATACAAAAATTAGCTGGGTGTGATGGTGCACACCTGCAGTCCCAGCTACTTGGGAGGCTGAGGCATAAGAATCACTTGAACCCGAGAGATAAGAGGTTGTGATGAGTTGAGATTGTGCCACTGAACTCCAGCATGGGCAATAGAGCGACTGTGTCTCAAAAAAAATAAATAAATTGGAGGGTACGTAAGGTTTTGCGGGTAGAAGAGCATATAACAGGGAAATATGTTACTATGTATATATTATAATCATCAACAAAAACATGTCTTCTAACAGCATATTGCCTAGCATTTTGGTTCTCATATTTTTGCTAAAGCCAAAAAACTAAAACAGGAAAGTGCCCTCATGATACTGTTCTGAACTAGAAGATCTGAATTTCAGGGCTGCTAGGAGAGTTTTTAAAAAGTCCCCACTTTAAAAAAATGTCTCCAGGCCTAACAAATGATCACATCTCTTGTTATGAATATTATTTCTTTCAGCATTGTCACCATAGCAATATACTATTACATCAGCCACAGGCGAGCTTTTTAAAAACTGGTCTTGTCATTCTAGCTAATCGCTTTGCATGACGTCAAGCCTAGCATTATATCACAGCTCTAGACATCATCAGCTGTATTATGCCTACTAAAATATTAAAGCAAATTATTTGTGTTTTCTTTGGTCCTTAAGACTCTTTTAATTCTTAAATTATTGAGAATCCCAAAGAGTATGTGTTTATATTGATATTTACTGTGCTAGAAATATAAAATAGACTTTTTTCAAAGTCTATTTTTGGTTTAGACTTCACAACCTTACCACTATTGATATTATGAGCTAGATAATGCTTTGTTGTGAGGAATTTCCTTTGCATGGCAGAAAGTTGAGCAGCATTGCTGGCCTCTACCAACTAGATGTCAGTAGTAACCCATAACCCAGGTTGTGATAACAGAATATTCCTTGAGAACGATATTGCTAACATATTTTTTATTAAAAATAACTTTTATACACCACACTCATGAGTAAAAAGTGTGTCATGTATTTATATTATTGAAAATCTCTAATGTTGAAATTAATAGAAGATGGCTGGATTCTCTTTCTTTGCAGTTTGTTTCAAAGAAGCAATAAGATGATGTGGCCTCATGCAAATATGTTGATAAAAAGTGTATTTTTAATGCTTCAGACAGTCATGGGTATTCTTTCATATTAAATCACAACTTTACAAGTGCTAGTTTCTTACAGTGGCATTTTACATATTAATAAGTGTATTCCATCAATGCTCACTAATCTCTCTTGCACAGTAAATGAATCTTTCCTGCCATACTTGCTTTCATAATATTATTTATGAGTTATTGGGAAAATATTTATGTTTTATTGTATAAAAAACTCACTTTTGTTTGCATAACCACCAATCTTATTTTAAAAAGTCTTTAAGTATTGAGAAGCTGTCATGCTTACAGTAGAAGGAACAAGTTTTTCAAAGTCCTCTTGAAAGCTTAAATTTTATCATTGGGAGCAAATACTAATTTTCCTTGAAGTGGCAGCCTCACTTCAGTTTTGAGAATGATAGTTGTACCTTTTTTTGTTAGACCAAGTTTCACTCTCTCAATTGGTGGGAATGCATTAGCATGATCTCAGCTCGTTGCAACCTCTGTCTCCTGGGCTTATGCCATCCTCTCACCTCAGCCTCCTGAGTAGCTGGGACCACAGATGTTTGGCACCATGCCCATCTAATTTTTTTTTTTTTTTGTATTTTTGGTAGAGACAAGGTTTTGTCATGTTACCCAGGCTGGTCTCAAACTCCTGAGCTCAAGCGATCTGCCTGCCTTGGCCTCTCAAAGTGCTTGGATTTTACAGCTGTGAGCCACTGTGCTGGCCCAGTTGTATTTTTAAATAAAACATGTTCTATGAAAAAAACGATTGTTTAGTTCACAATTAAATCACAAGTTCCTTTTTTAAATAACCATAATGCAGTAAGCAGAAGTACTTCTTGGTAACTTTCCACTTATTTAGAATATTAGAAAGAAATGTCAAGATTTAATAACACCATTAATTTTTACAGTTTCATCAAAGACATTCTTAAGTAATTCAGGCTTTTTTTTTTTCCTGTAAGGGACAGTAAAGAATAGAATGATTACAAGTGTAATTTGGTACCATTGCCTTGATTTATGCTGAAAAATCAGCAATTTTACCCACTTTTGCTTTTATACAGTCATGGCAAGTGTCAATGAAAAAGCAGGTAATGTCTTTGTATTACTTTCACAATTAAAAAAAAAAAATTCTATCAGGTTTCTCAGGTTGAATTAGTATTATCATCAGAACAGTTATGACCCCGTAAGCCTTTTGGAAAAGGGTCTTGGGGATCCCAGAAGTCCACAGAGCACATTTGGAGAACCAGTGGTTTATCAAATAGGCACAACACAGTGGGTTTACGAAGTTTAAACCTCATTAAAGACTGACGTCTTTTAAAATAAAAAGGCAGATGAGTTTTTAATTCAAACAACTGAAAATAAATAAATACATCATGAGGATATGCTACAGAGAACTAGAGAGAAAGAAGGCTAAAATATCTGAATCACGTTTACATTTATTAAAGTTCTAAAGACTTTATTGCCCACCACTACTGCTTTGTAAAATGTTCCTGTGTTTCAATGTAGGGTTAGAAGAGTGAAAATAGATTGGTTTACTTACTTCTTTAGCATCCAGTAGAGTTGAGGGGAGAAGGCTCCTGCTGTGCACTTGAATCAAAGCCCTCAGTGGGCACCGGACCAGATACAGGCTTTCTCAAAGAGCTGCAAGTCGTTTGGAATGCTTAGCTCATGCTGGAGGGAAGCAGGAGTGGTGCGTAGAGAGATAGGTGACGCTGGAGGGGAAGCTGGACTGGAAAAGGGAGAGTTTTGTACAATGGGCATGCCTTTAGTCCTAGCTACCTGGGAGGCTGAGGTGGGGGAATTACTTGAGCCCAGAAGTTTGAGCTCCTCCTAGGCCACATGATGAGACCCTGTATCTTAAGAGAAAGTAGGCCAGGAACAGTGGCTCATGCCTTAATCCCAGGACTTTGGGAGGCCGAGGTGGGCAGATCATGAGGTCAAGAAATCAAGACCATCCTGACCAGTCCCAGCTACTCGGGAGTCTGATGCAGGAGAATCGCTTGAACCCAGGAGGCAGAGGTTGCAGTGAGCTTAGATCGTGCCACTGCACAATTATTTGGTGACAGAGCAAGACTCTGTCTCAAATAATAATAATTGTAAGGTTTGTTTCTGAGGATAAAATGAAGAAACTGAGGCCAGCACCAAAATAATCCAATGCAAGGAAATTTATTCAGGCTCCCGGGTGAGGTTCTGCAGTCCAGACAGGAGGAGCTGGAGAAGTCTCGCAGACTCCTCTTAGACAGGGGGTTTTATAGGGAGTGAAACAGCTCGATTGGTTGTGGGAGAGCAAGACTGCTATTGGGTAAGTTACAAGCCTTGACCTAGGACTTGGCCTGTTATTGGTGGGAATTACTTGCCTGCTATTGGTTGTTAAGACTCGACTGCTATTGGTTGTTAAGACTCGACTGCTATTGGTTGTTAAGACTTGGCTGCTATTGGTTAAGACTCAGCTGCTATTGGTTGTTAAGGCTTAGCTGCTATTGGTTGTTAAGGCTTAGCTGCTATTGGTTATTAAGAAGCTATGGTTGTAGTACCTTGTTTGCATACTGGGCTCTTTAAGAGAAAACCAGGCTGTGCGAGCAAGGGAGAAGGGAACATGCCCGAGCATGTCTGAGCTTGCTCGGGGCTTTTAAAAGGAAAAAAGGGGGGGGGGGTGCTTCCAAGCTCCCAGCAAGGCAACCGGTCTTAAAATAATAATAAAGAAAAGAAAAAATAAGGTTAGGTACAGTATTTCATGCCTATAATCCCAGTACTTTGGGAGCCCAATGTAAGAAGATTGCTTGAGATGATCGCTTTATTGCCCAGGAGTTCAAGACCAGCCTGGGTAATAAAGTGAGACTCCATTTCTAGCAAAAAAAAAAAAAAAAAAAAAAAAAAAAAAAAAAAAAAAGAAAGAGAGAAAAAGAGAAGAAGAAAGAAAGAAAAATCAAGAAATTAGCTGAACATGGTGGCACATGCCTGTGGCTTCAGGTACATCATAGGCTGAGGCTGGAAGATCACTTGAGCCCAGGAGGTTGGAGAGTAGTGTGGAGTAGGATGAGACAAAGGAAACAATTGGGGCAAATCCCTGGTAGAGAGGAAGAAAATCTTCAGAAAGAGGTGATTGTGGGAACAGTCCTCAGCAATTGTGAGATGGGATCAACTGCACTGAGGGAAGAGCTGGCATCAGTGGGCATAAAGAATTCTCAAATTCAGCCGGTGCAGTGGCTCAAGCCTGTAATCTCCTCATGAGGTCAAGAGTTCAAGACCTGCCTGGCCAACATGGTGAAACCGTATCTCTACTAAAAATACAAAAAATTAGCTGGACATGGTGGCATGCACCTGTAATTCCAGCTACCTGGGAGGCTGAGGCAGGAGAATTGTTTGAACCCAGGAGGCAGAGGTTGCAGTGAGCCAAGATGGTGCCACTGCACTCCAGCCTGGGTGACAGAGTGAGACTCTGTCTCAAAAAAAAAAAAAAAAAGAATTCTCAAACTCCTCCAGAGGGGGATGTGGCATGGATGAGTGTCAGCAGGTCAGCAGCTTAGTAGGAAAGGCGGCGAGAAGTAGGGGCTTGCCAAGGTTGTTTCAGTGCCCTCTGATTCCCGTGCAGTTGAACTCAAGGAGGGAGATTCATTCTTGAAATACTTGAGAGTGCAGCAGAGTTTGGGAGAAAAAGGGAGAAGAATATCTGTAAAACATGTCATGGTCAATAACCATTTGTTTTTGAAAACATATTTGAGTTTGGTAGCTCAAACCTGGCAACATTCTTCCATCTGATAACCTTCAGACAAGAAATAAACTCACTTAAAATAAATGTTTTCCTTTGACTTAAAGAATTCGAGCAGCTCATGGACGTACTCTTCTGCAGAGTGCCCTCTGAGGTAACAACACCTCACAGCTCACCTTTAATCTTTATTCAGCTGTGCACTTTACCCAATTCTTTGTAAGATAGATTTTAGGAGAGATGTAAAGTAATTCATGAGATTGTCTCAAACTGCTTGGCAGGTTTAGTGGAATCCCAAGGATACAGATACTGGCAGCTGTTTCCCCCCTTAAAACCAACAGAAATGTCTAAGTCACAGATAATGTAAAACAGGAAAATTGTTAGGAAGTGATCAAGAAGATGTGAGAAATAGGGCTGTGAGAAGGATCATCCTTTATACACGTGCATTCCTTATCAAGCAAGAACTGAATATGGGGAATGTTTAAAACCCCACAGACCTGTGCCTGCCAGGCTGCTCTGCACAGCAGCCACTGGGTGGCTCTCTTCACCAGCGGTTTTTAAAGCTAGTGCCACAGAAGGGTGAGTTTTTGCGAAAAGGAGATTACCATTTGCTCACTATCACATGAGTTTTGCATATTGAAGCTTGATGTACTTGTAAAGTTTCCAACTGCCTACCGGCTAGGTGTGAGACATTACATGTGGTAGGCACTTGAGGATTATTGAACGACTTTGATCCACACTGGGCCTGTGTGCGCTGCCTTTTATGAGTGTGAAGGTGGCAACACTGCCTCTTTTCATGATGCCCTTGTCTGAGACCGTCATTCTTGTGACCAAAATTGGGCAGTAAATTTCTATGAGCACAGTAGGTAGCAGAAGTATCTTACCTATGATTGTGATATGGCCCCTTGCTTTGCCTGATCAAGCAACATTTCTGTAGAATGTAAGAATAAAAGGCACTTACTTTCTTTCTGGTCAAAACCAGAAGAACTCTGTCATTCTTAAGAGTTCTTATCACAGCACCTAAACTGAGGTAACTCAAAGGCCAGAGCTCTATTTTGCAGATTTACATAGAAAGACTTACAAGTTTTGCTGATATCGACATTTGTCCAACCAACAGAAGAGGATTGTCTTATCAGCCATTTCTCTTGCTGTGGAGGAATGATCCTGAGGTTGCAGAAATGTGAAAAACTGCAGGCTCTTTGAGAACGTTACATCTGATGACACGTGAGTTTGTAAGGTTTTTGTGAACTTTCTAATCATTTTTCAATACTGTTTTTGCTCCAGTAAACTTAACACTTCAAGAAATACTTTTAAAGGTTACATTGTGCAGATGATGGAAATGGACATAAAAACCATATCCTTCTATCCAACTTTAGAATAACAGTTCATATTTTTCATTGTTCATTGGTAGGTCTTGGTAAATTGCTCTTGTAAAAATCTGCTCATAAATTGAAAAGCATTTTTCTAGTGATTTTTGGCAACTGCCTTACAAGTATACTACCAGAACACAATAGTACAGTAAATATCTTAATGGCTTTATAGAAGCTGTTTGCAAGTTCCAGTCTCCCTTTAAGGAGTACATGTCTGGCCTTTGAAATAACTGACCACCAACAGGTGTAGGGCCTCTAGACTGTGAAAAGTTCATAGCTTCACCCTGAGTCATACCTTGTGTATTTGCTTTTGCTGGTGTTCCTTCTGCTTTTATCTGAAGATCTGTTTTATAGAAACCTTGACATACAGAATAGCCACAGATCCTGTGTCCCTGTCCCCTCTGCCAGGAGTGTTGCCTGTGTTTAGAAATTGGGCTGATGAGTTAGAAGCTCTCCTCAGGCAGTCTGAGAAACATTGCATTTTGGGAGCATCATCCAATGCTCACCTCACTCAAGAGGTTCCTAGAGCACTCAGTATAACCACAACAGCACTTTGGAGTCCTTGAGTTATGTATGAGGGTGCAAGAAATCTTGCTTAGTCATGGGGTTGCTCACAGATGGCACCAACTGGACACAGAAACGAGCTTCATGGGGTCTTTCTTCCAGTTTGGCTTCATGACTGCTGTGAAGGGAAGGGCCTTGGAGCTGATAGGCAGTGTGAACCAGGAGGCATTTTTAGCAAAGGCTCTCAGAGTGCCCACTGGACAGTGAGAATGGCTTTGTGGATGACACTTAGGAAATTATGAAGGAACACCTCATGTGAAGATCAAGATCGTGACAAGCAGTAGCAAGAGGTTTTGTTTGTTCGTTTGTTTTACATTTGCCTGTTATTCCAGGTAAGACTCATTCAGAATGTCTGCAGCCACAGAAATGGAGCCTGATGACTGAACAGAAGTCTCTGCCAGTTGCGTTCCCCACAGGAATAGCCTCAGCAGTGGACCTGTTCCAGGAAGAGAGTCTACAGCTTGGCGGAGGGAGAGTGCAGCAGCTGTGGGGTTTTGCACTGAACTCAGTGCTGGCTTGTCATAGCAGAAAGAAAAACAAGGCTGCACTCATCCAATTCCCACCTATGGAAGAAACATTTCGACTAGTTCTAGGTAGAAGGGAACTGATTATCCCAGTGTTTGGAACTTTAGTTGTGGAAAGCCTGGCTACTGTGGGATAAAGTACGTGGGGTCTTTAATGAACCCGAAAAACTGTCTGGGCCACAAGTACTGCAACTCTTAGGCGAGTACTAGTGCAGTGCTGGTCTTGGAGCCAGTGCATTTGAGGGCATGTGACCTAGAGAAATAGCAGCTGCAGCAGCTAGGGAGGGCTTGACTCCTCCAACCCTAGACAGTTCAGCTCACAGCTCTGACAGCTTGAGGAGATGAAAGAGGACTTTGTCTTGAAACTTGGATACTCGCTCAGCCACAGTAGGAGAGGGCACTGGTCAGAGTCATGAGACCCTCATTTCAGGTCCCAGCTTTGGGATAACATCTCTAGACAAACTTGGCCAGAGGGGAATCTGCTGCCTTGAAGGGAAGGATTCAGTAATGGCAGAATTCTTCACTTTCTGACTAGCTCTAGGCAACCTAGCACAGAGAGAGAAAGAGAGACTTCATTTGTTGGAAAGTAAGGGAAGAAGTGAGTCTCTGCCTGCTAATCCAGAGAATTCCTCCAGGTCTGATCCAAGACCACCAATACGGTGCTTCCACAAGTCTGCAAAAACCAATGACATTCTTCACAGAAATAGAAATTTAAAAATGAATCCTAAAATTTATATACAACTACAAAAGATTTGGAATATCCATAGCTATCCTGAGCAAAAAACGAACAAAACTGGAGGAATAACATTATCTTATTTCGAACTATATTATACAGCTATAGCATCCAGAACAGCATGGCACTGGCATAAAAGCAGATACATAGACAAATGGAACAGAATAGAAAACCCAGAAACCAATTCATACATCTGCAGTGAATTCATTTTCAACAAAGGCATGTAAAGTTCATGTGATGCAATTGTCATGTGAATTACAGACAAATGATCCATGTCTATGATTGAGATTCAAGGACATTTTGTAGCCTAGAAAGACACTGAAAGTCAAGATACAATGTAAATATGTGAAGTTGTTATGCCAGGAAAATAATTAGATGAAGATAGAGAAATTCAGAGAACAGTGCAAGAGTAAACATTCACCTTCTGTGGCCCCTCACTGAAACCTCTGATTCAGTTGATCTTGAGTGGCACCTGGACATCTATTTTTTTGCAGTTCCTGTTATGATTTTGATGCACAGCAGAACTGGGGAACCACTGCAATGGATATCAACTGTAGACTTATGTCTTCCTCTGATTCCACCCACAAAGCACCTCACTTATCATGGCTAATGGTCACATGATTTATGGTATCATCAGTGTGTCTTTCACTTCCACTCTCTGTCCTTCTCTACCCTGTTGTCTGCTGCTGACCTGTGGGGCTTTGGTTATGAACAGGTTTCTGCACCTCTGTTAGGTTTTCAGTGTGTTCCCCAAAGTTCGTGTGTTAGAGACTTGATCCTCAATGCAGAGGTATAGAGAGGTGAGATCACCAAGAGGTGTTTAGGTCACGAGGGCTGTCCCCTGATGAATGGATTAATGCCATATTTCAAGAGTGGGTTTGATATCACAGGAGTGGATTCCTCATAAAAGGACAAGTTTGGCACCCTTTTTGTCTCTCCTGCCCTCTCTCTGCCCTTCCGATATGAGATAACACAGCATGAAGGCCCTCACCAGATGCCGGCCCCTCAATCTTAGAAATTGCAGGCTCCAAAACTGTGAGGAAATAAATTTGCCCTTTTATTTTAATTGTATTTTTTATTTTTTGCTCTATCACCCAGGTTGGAGGGCAATGGTGCGATCTCGGCTCACTGCAAACTCAAGTAATTCTCCTGCCTCAGCCTCCTGAGTAGCTGAGATTACAGGCGCACACCACCATACCTGGCTAATTTTTGTATTTTCAGTAAAGATGGGGTTTCACCATGTTGGTCAGGCTGGTCTCAAACTTCTGATCTCATAATCCATCCACCTCGGCCCCCCAAAGTGCTGAGATTACAGGCATGAAAATGTGTCCTTTTAAAAGTACACAGTCTGTGGTATTGTTAAGAGCAGCACAAAAGGGACCAAGACAACCTCCACCTTTTTTTGGGGGTTCAGCTACTTGGGAATCCTGGAAAGACAATGGACACAAGGAGCAGGGTGAGGCCAGTGCATTTACCTTCCTGGTACCTTCTGGACAAGGCTGCCTAGGCCTGGCTCTGTCCATGGGCTTACAGTTGTGCTCCTCTTTTAGGACTGACTCTACATAGCTCTCTTCATGGGTCTACCGACAAACCCTTCCCAGTGACTCTTCAGGCCTGGAGATGGTGGGAGCTGCACTGCAACTAGCCCCAGGTTCCTGCCTGTATTCACTTCCTATTGCTGCTGCAACAAATTTCACAAACTTGATAGTTTAAAATAACACAAGTTTATTATACAGCTCTAGAAGACAAAAGTGTAAAGTCAGTCTCACTGAACTGAAAATCAAGCTTCAGCAGGGTTGCTCCTTCTGAAGCTTCCTCCTGCCTTTGGCAGCTTCTAGAGGCCACTGCATTTCTTGGCTTGTAGCCCCTTCCTCCATCTTTAAGGCCATCAACATAGTAACTTCTCTACCCCCTGATCCCTGGTCCTGTCTCCCTCTTAAGGACCCTTGTGATCACAAATATGCTCACCTGGCTTAAGGAGGTGATCTCTCTGATACCAGGCAGCTCTCTAAGAGTTCCTATTTTCTACTCCATGTTCCCATAGGATTGGATTCACTGCTCTGACCTCTTTCTGGAGCCTTGGTTTATATTAAATTTGCACAAAAGGGAAGCTCTCCTGACTAGGAAATCTTCAACGTACTTATTCATTTTTCTGAATCCAGCCTTGGACTCTGTCCAGTTCCCAACTATTTCCAATCTACTTTTCCACTTACGCAGTTTTTATTATTTGTCAGAATCTTAGGAACCACAAATTTCATCATGTTCCAATAAACTTTAGAACTATCCTTTATATTGATTATAAAAGTTCTTCTATCTATTTGAATGCTATTGTGCTGATGTTACCCACATTCCATGAACAATGTCAGGCCTATGCCAAAAATAGAAGATGTTACTGAACCTATAGCATTTTTATCAATGGATGAAAGAGTTATGAGATATGAGATTTTTTCTGGAAAACAACATTTTACACTAGTTTCATGCACAGTAGATTGATGACCATTCCACAAGACCATCATAACTTTGACTTCCCCAACCCCTGGCCACCACCATTCTACTGTCTTTATGCATTTGCATTTTCTGCGTGCCTTATGTGAATGTACTCATACAATATTTGTCTTTTTGTATCTGGCTTATTTTACTTAGCATTATATTTTCATGTTCCTCATGTTGTGGCATGTACCTGAATTTCATTATTTTTAAGACTAAATAGGCTGGGCACAGTGGCTCATACCTGTAATCCCAGCACTTTGGGAAGCCGAGGTGGGAGGATTGCTTAAGCCCAGGAGTTTGAGACAAGCCTGGACAACATAATAAGATTCTATCTTTATAAAATTTTTTAAAAAATTAGCCAGGTGTTGTGGTGCACACCTGTAGTCCCAGCTACTTGAGAGGCTGAGGCAGGGAGGTTGCTAGAACCCAGGAGGTTGAGGCTGCAGTAAGCTGTGATTGTGCCTCTGCACTCCAGCCTGGGTGACAGAGTGACGCCCTGTCTCAAACAAAAACAGAAACAAGACTGAGTAATATTCTGTTCTATGCATGTGCCACATTTTCTTTTTCCTCTTGTGTTGATGGACATTTGGGCTGTTTTAACCTTTTGGATGCTGTGAAGAATGTGGCTATGAACATGGGTGTGCAAGTACCTATTTGAGTTCCTGCTTTCATTCTTTTGGTGATATACATAGGAATCAAATTGCTGGATCATTTGGTAATTCTGTGTTTAACTAAGAAACCACCTAATTGTTTTCCACAGCAGCTGCACTATTTTGCATTTCCATCAACAGCGTACAGGGCTTAAATTTCTCCACATCCTCATCAGCACTTGTTATTTTCTGTTTCTGTTTTGTTTTTTTTAATAAGAGCCACCCTAATGGATGCAAATGGTATCAACTCACTTGGGTTTTGGTCTGTATTTCCCTAATGATTAATGATATTAAGCACCTTTTCATGTGCTCAGTGGTCCTTTGTGTACCTCTTTTGTATTCTTTTACAGTTCTGGAGGCTGGAAGAAATATATATTCAAGTCCTTGCCCATTTTTGAATTGGGTTAAGTTAACCCAATTAAGTTAAGTTGTAGGAGTTCATATAATTTATATGTTTAACTCCTAACCCACCAACTGACTGTATTTGTAGACAGGACTTTTAAGAAGGTTAAATGAGGTCATAAGGGTAAGGCTCTAACCCAATAGAACTGATGTTCTTCTAAGAGAAGGAGACACCAGAGAGCTAGTGTGCTCACACGTGTGCATTCTCCCTGCAATCCTCCAGAGGCGTGCTCAGAGGAAAGGCGTGTGAGGACACAGCAAGAAGGCAGCATGCCAGGAAGCCTGCAAGCCGGGAAGAAGGGCCTCATCAGAAACCAAGTCTATCAATCCTTGATCTTGGCCTTCCAGCCTCCACAACTGTAAAAGAATACATTTCTGGGCAGGGTGCAGTGGCTTACACCTGTAATGCCAGCAGTTTGGGAGGACCAGGCAGGTGGAATACTTGAGTTCAGGAGTTCGAAACCACCTGGGCCAACATGGTGAAACCCCACTGTACTAAAAAAAAAAAAGAAGAAGAAGCCAGGCTTGGTGGTGCGCGCCTATAATCCCAGCTCCTTGGGAGGCTGAAGCAAGAGAGTCACTTGAACTCGGGAGGTGGAGGTTGCAATGAGCTGGGATAGTGCCGCTGCACTCCAGCCTGGGTGACAGAGTGACTCTGCCTCAAAAAAAAAAAAAAATTCTGTTGTTTAAGCCACTCAGTTTATGGTATTTTCTTATGGCAACTTGAGCAAATTAACAGACTCAAAGAAAAAATTGAAGTCATAAAAAATTGCTCAATAAAAAATATATGCTCCTTGAAAGGCAGTTAAAGACATGAAAAAAAACACAAGCTGAGAGGAAAGTATCTACAAACCACTTATGGAAAGAAAGGTTTTTATAAAATATAGGTAACTCTCCAAATTAGTAAAAAAAATGAAATAAAATAAAATAAAAAATTTTAAATGAGAAAAAGAATCAAACAGGCACTTCCTCAAGAGCACTACGGTAAACAAACAAAAAGATGCTCATTATTAAATATTAGAAAAATGCAAATTAAAACCAAAATGAAATACCATTACTAACCTGATATAATGGCTCAAATTTTAAAAAAAACTGTTATTAAATGCTGGTGAAGAAGAGAAGCAACTAGAAGTCTCATACATTGCTAGTGGGAATGCAAAGTGATAAGCCACTTTGAACAGTGTGAAAGTTTCTTATGACAGTACATGTACACTTATGAGACCCAGCAATTCCAAGAGAATACAGAGGTCCATACACAAAATATCTTTATATGAATATTTATGGCTAGAAATAATCCAAATATACATCAACTGAGGAATGAATCAACTGTGGAATATCCATACAATAGATCAGTGCCTATCAATACAAATGAACAAGCTACTAAAGCATGCAGGACCTGAACCTGTGACAGGCTAAATGGCACTGTCTTTGACTCATGGATCTGACACAAACTAAGTAGCTCTGGATAATTTGTGGACACTCTCAGGTCCAATCTCACAATAGTTTCCAATGAGTCACAAGTAGATGACCATAAATGCCTTTCATGAACCATCACTGTGGAATTCTGTGAGGTTAAGATATCAAGACTAGCGTGACTAGTGTCGCATGTGGTTATGGACAGGTGTGAGAGCAGTGCGGCATTTTTCAAGAGTGGGGGTTGTTTAGAGATAGAGGAAACAGGATTTCCACCCTCTGCCAGTGTACCCCTGGCCCCTAGACCTCCCCACAAGCTCTCTATTGAAGTGGCATCCCATCTTCCCTTGGTCTTCTCAAAGCTGGTCCAGGCATTCCACTGTCACAGACTCTAGTGGTTTCTGGAGATAGACATCGCCAGATCCAGCTCATTCTGGCCCTGGCCGGGGGGATCAAGCGCTGTTTCTGGCTATACTCCATCCTGTCTGGGCTTTTCTGCCTCTGTTCCAAAGCTCAGGAGAGTGGTAAGATCAGAGGCATGTTCGCTTTTCAGGCAGGAGTCCTGTTCCCAGTGGCTCCCTGCTTCCTAATTCGCAAAAGCTGCTTTGCTGTACAGTGAAATTATTTACTAGGAACAGGACCAGGGCCTGGGAAACTAATTTTAGAGACACAAACCTGGCCCTCTGGAATTCAATACATTAGAATGGAAACATAAAGGGCATGGTAGTGCATGAGTGGCTAGGAGCCTTCTTGTGACCCGAGGGATCTGACGTGACACTATCAGAAAGCCTTTAGCCTTCTGACACAAGGTAAGGTTCTACCCACATTCACTTCTCATTATATCCCTGTGTATTTTGGGTCATGTCACTTTGCTCAGTGCTGTAAAGTCTGCAGGGCTGGTTTTAGGCAGGTGTGATATTCAACAGCACCTGAGACCAGAAATAAATCACACCTGTCCTTGAACCTAATATTTCCTCATTGCTAGTTTGTGACCTAGGCGCCCTGCTCCACCAGCCTGAACCTCGGTTGTTATTTTTAATGCAGACGGTTATGCCGGCCTCATAGAGTGCGTGTGAGGTTTAGGTGAATCATCCAATGAAAAGAACAGAGTCTTCTAAATACAATAGCAGCTGTCACTTACTCAGGGCTTAGTAACTGCACTTGTCTTTGCTTTACAGGTATGACTTACCTAAGTTTCAAAACAACACCATGAAGCAGTCGTTAATACCCTCATTTTCAGGCGAGAAACCTCTTACCCCGTTTTTGTCCCCGCCCCCGGCTTACAGGTGGCAGAGCTAGAATTCACCCAGGTCTTTCGGTCTCCAGAGCTGGGATCTTGCCACAGACCCAGCGCCCACGAGTTCTGGCATTTGGTCAGCCTTATAAACCGGCTCTCCCATGGGCTTTTCCCAAGGTTCACAATGAGCGCCTGCGTCCCGGGACCTCTAGCGTGGGGTGCCCAGAGGCTTTCTGTTCCCAACCGTCTGGATCACAAGCCCACCTCTCACTAGAAGTTGACAGACTGTGGGTCCCACTTCAGGTGCGCACCTACCGCCCGCCACACCCAGAGGTCCCGGGTCCACCTCCCTGCGGGGGCGTGGCTTGAATCGGCGGGCTAAGCTTGCACATGCGCAGATGTCGCCCAGGAAACCCGGCCCCAAAGTGTGGCGCGCTAGCCATGGGGATTTAAGATCACGTTTCCCGGAAACTCCACGCCGAGACTTAGTTTGCAGCGTTTTCTCTGCTGAATGATCGGAAGATGCCCCTGACTGCCTCGCCTGCCCAGGTTCTGCCAGAGCCCCTAGAGGTTAGGGGTTAAGTTTGACCTTTGCTGCCAAATACAGTACGTGCTCTTCCATCAAATCCCGATTGGAAAAACAGCTGCCAAGCAAGTTGGAAACAATTTGGGAAATTTGGATGTGTGCTGGCAATTATAAATATTAAAGAATATTGCAGTTATTCTTAATCGTTAAGTGGAATTATATTGGAAAATACTGGTTTTTATAAAGACATGCACAGGGAAGCATTTAATATTGAATGGATAGTTAATTCACTTTACAATTTTTCTGCGAAAACTAACAAAGCGGATATGGCAGAAGTTTTCTGAAATCAAGGACAGGCATGGCCACAGATAGATGATCATTTTGCCGTTTCCTGCGTTTCTATGTGCTTAAACATTTTTCAACACAAAGGAGGAAACAAAGAAAAACAGGGATCCTCCCTCCATCAATTTGCCTTTTCAACTCAAAGCTGGCCCTAGAAGTTAGGGTACATACAAGTAATGTCGTGGGAATAAGGCTGTGAAATTTAAATGAAATACTAGGACACGGAACACAGCGTTATTATAAAGAATAGTATCTGTGATCGTGACAAACAGGGTTTCAGGAAAGGGAAACAAAAGAAAAAAAACCTTCAAAAATACATAATAAATGAAAACATACAACGCAAAATAAGAAAACATGCTATCAAGCAAATCATGGCTCTCCCAGAGATGTCCCTACTTAAATCTTACATGAGCACCCTGTTGATTTTTTAGCCAATTGAGGGAAATACAGTCATAATATCATAGGAACATCTTGTTACTAAATTATAGAGCATTCATCCGCTCAATATCATTCCATCACATCAATCATTTCTTCCGTGAAATGATAAATTTAAATAGTAGAACCTATTTATCCTGGGGTTGGTCAGGAAATCAGTACAGGTGAACACATGCGTGAAGCTTTGCTTCCCAGCGACATTCCTGGGGGGCGCCGGCGAGAGGGCGCCCCGAGAGGCAGCGCGAGGCCAGGGGACGCGCCGAGACCCAGGCGCCCCGACCTCTGAGTCCTGGGGGGCACCCAGGAGCCCGACTTCGGGGTGCTCAGCGGGGCGCAGCCGCCCCCGGACCCGCGCGGCTGCAGTCTCCTGGGGGTGCCTAGCGCCCCGCTCCGCGCTCCCTCAGCGCCCTCCCTCCGCGGGTCCCCACCTGGCTCGGCCAAGACTGGGGGCTTCCCCGCGGGCCGGCGTCCGAGCGAGTCCCCCGGTTTCGCTAGGCGCGATCTGGGGGCCCCGTGGCTGGGGTTGGGGCGGGGTCCGCTCTTTGCGGTCTCCCGTCTTGAGGCAGTTTGGCGGGAAAGTCCCGGGACAGCAGGAAAGGAACCTGGTCTCCCCTGCCTGGGGTCCTTCCCGGTGAAGGTGGCCCTTCATCAGACGGAGTTTTCCATCTGCGCAAAATGAAGCTTGCTATGTGTGCTTTTTCGGGTGGGGGAGGGACGAAAAGCATATTTTCTATAAACAACTTAATTGGCTTATTAATACTCGAATACTCTAGTTCTGTTTCATTAAATGCAGTTTTCCATGTAAAAATCCTTGAACTTGCAATGCGAAGGCTAAAGGTAACGGTATGATAAACGGTCAACCCAACCACGTTTGTTCGCTTTGTATTAAGCCTGGCAACTTGTTACTTTATTATCCTTAAGTTCGGTACTGAGAAAGGCTGTTAAATAAGCCTAGTCATTTCTTGAACACTTGAGTTTCCCCCGTTTATTATTTGAAGTAAATATATTTAAACGTTTCTCTTAAAAATTTAGACACTGTAAATTTGATTAAAATATAGCAGTGCCAAAAACGATAAGGAAGCTCCCCCTCCTACTCTCCAGCCCACTTCCCAAGTACAACCAACGTCCACTGATGCCTAACTCTAGACTTTAGGCTACAGCAAACAATGCATTTCAAAAAACATGCTTACAACTTCTTTACAACTTGCTGTTAACAGGTAAAGTTGTCTCCTAATTGAGTTATCTGGTCAGGCTGTAGAGAAGGAAATCATTATTTTCCTTAACGGCACTGTAGGGTATATCATGTTGATTTCATCAGTTCTTTGTGATGAATGTTCAGTTTGTTTCCAGTTTTCACTATTATAAATAATATAAATATGATGTATAATAATATTTATGTTATAATATAAATATGATGTATAATAATATTTATGTTATAACATAAATATGATGTATAATAATATTTATGTTATAACATAAATATGATTTATAATAATATTTATGTTATAACATAAATATGATTTATAATAATATTTATGTTATAACATAAATATGATTTATAATAATATTTATATTATAAATAGTATATTATATACTATTATAAATAATATAAATATTATTTATAATATATAAATAGCATTGTTCATACATCTGTTATTTGTGTGATTATTTCTTTGCACAAGCACCAAAATGATAGAATTGTGCAGTTAAGATGTGTAGGTATGAACACGTTACAGATGCTAACGAGTATCCTCAAAGAGGCTGTATCAGTTGATGCTGCTTCCTCACATCCACTCCAACACCACATAGCATGCATTTTTGGTAACTAATAGAAATGCTTAAGGTTAAGCATCAAATGGTGCACCGTAAATTTCTTTAACAACAACAACAGAAAAAAATGCTTAAAGAATTAGTATTCATGTTTTAATGGAGAGAAAGTGGTCCAAACAGACACTTACTGAAAACCTGCTGTGTGATGGGCATCATTCTACATGCTGGCATAATAACAATAATAAAAGACATAAAAATCCTCACTTTGGTAGTCAATTGTTAAGAAACAATGGGACACTTAAAAACACCTAATAAATGGGACTTTTACAAAGACTGGGCAGAGTTGATGAGGCGCCCTGTGACTAGTGACAGTGGAGTCATTATCACCACAGGGTTGATGTGAGGGGAAGGAAATGTTACCAGAACCTGGCAAAAAAGACCATCCTGACAGGAGCTATGGCCTTAAAAAGAGGAACATTGGCCCAGCGCGGTGCTTATGCCTGTAATCCCAGCACTTTGGGAGGCTGAGGTGGGCAGATCATGAGGTCAGGAGATCGAGGCCAGCCTGGCCAACATGGTGAAACCCCGTCTCTACTAAAACACAAAAATTAGCTGGGGGTGGTGGTGGGCGCTTTTAATCCTAGCTACTTGGGAGGTTGAGGCAGGAGAATTGCTTGAACCCAGGAGGCGGGGTTGCAGTGAGCCGAGATGGTGCCACTGCATGCCAGTCTGGTGCCTGGTAACAGAGCAAGACTCTGTCTCAAAAAAAAAGAAGTTTGGTATAATTGCACAAGGAAGACATCTATGCACGGAGATTTCCTTTTCAGCATGTTTTTTAACTACGAATTCCATTTCTTTAATATAAAACTACTTAAATTATCTATTTTATATTGGGTGAGTCTTCTTTGTGTTTTTCAAGTAATTAGAACATTTGTGTTATTGAATTTTGGGTAGACTTGTTCATATTATTCTCCTATTAAGCTTTTAATGTCTGTAGGTTCTACATTTAGAATCCCTCTTTTCTCCCTAATGTTGGTAATTTATACCTTCTCTTTATGTTTGTCAATATTGCTAGATGTTTATCAACTTTATTTATCTTTTCCAAAACCTCCCACAGATTTTGGGTTGATTTTCTCTTTGTTTTCATGTTTCTGATTTTCTTGATTCCTTGTATCGTTATCATTTCTGTAAGGCCAGTTGCCTTGCTGGGAGCTCGGACGCACCCTCCCCCCCCCCCCCCCCCCCCCCCCCCCCCCCCCCCCCCCCCC
>PVKP010002057.1:13624-130995 GCA_004027715.1 Plecturocebus donacophilus
ACCAAAAAAAAAAAAAAAAAAAAAAATCCCTGCCCTCATGGAATTTACTTATATACAAAGATAAATCAGAACTTCTAATCAGTTTAGACGATAATAAAAGAGACAAGTGTGAAAATTTTTTTAAATGACAAATATTTTGCAAAAAACAAAGTGCAAAAATTCTGAAATCAGAGGAGGAAAAGATTATTTCTAGTTGCAAGAATCAGAGAAGCCTTCTTGGAAAATAATGACTTCATTTAGACAAGCCTATAAATGTAGTCTAAAGTATGGAAATACCTGGTACATAATTATTTTTTTTGAGACCGAGTCTCACTCCGTCACCAGGCACCAGGCTGGAGTGCAAGTGGCCCGATCTCAGCTCACCACAACCTTTGCCTCCTGGGTTCAAGCAATTCTCCTGCTTCAGCCCACCAGGTGGCTGGGACTACAGGCATGCGCCACCTTGCCCAGCTAATTTTTGTATTTTTAGTAGAGACGGGGTTTCACTACGTTGGCCAGGATGGTCTCGATCTCTTGACCTTGTGATCTGCCCGCCTTGGCCTCCCAAAGTGCTGGGATTACAGGCATGAGCCACTGCGCCTGGCCCCAATTATTTTTAGTCAAGTTCACTATATTACAAAATAGAAAGAACCAAGAAAAAGGAGAATTTAAAATTTGAAGTACACATTTGAATGTGTCATGGATATGGAAGATTTTCTTTTTTTTGAGATGGAGTCTCACCCACTCTGTTGTCCAAGCTGGAGTGCAGTGTCGAGATCTTGGCTCACAGTTGCCTCTCCCTCCTGGATTCAAGTGATTCTCCTGCCTCAGCCTCTAAAGTAGCTGGAATTATAGGCGCCCACCACCACACCCAGCTAATGTTTGTAGTTTTAGTAGAGATGGGGTTTCAACATGTTGGCCAGGCTGGTCTCAAACTCCTGACCTCAAGTGATCCTCCTGCCTTGGTCTCCCAGAGTGTTGGGATTACGGGCGTGAGCCACTGTGCCCTGCCAGGAAGATTTTCAACATGGAAAACATAATAGCTCATGAGTTAAAAAGACAAATAAGCCCAAGTTTGGTTGTCTTCTTTGTTTTCAATTATTTGCTTTGATTTTAGACTATAGTGGGTTTTCTCATTTAAAAAACTAAAAAAATTTGAAGTGGAATAAATGTCTTAGAAAATAAAAATCTCTTCTATATTTGCATTATTAATAACTTCAAACTAGCAGGGCCAGATTAAATGGCTTTTATTTTTGTAAGTACTTGTGGCGATACACTAAACAAGCTAAAAAAAGCTTTTCTGCTAAGTTATCATTGATGGTCTACATTTACTTTCATAAAATAAAATTAATGTTAAACGAAATTTCCTTTTAATTTGCCAAAATTCTGAAAATTTTAGTCTGTAAAAATTTGAAATATTGTTAAGTCAAAGCACCAGCTAAATTTTTCAATAAATTCCAATGAACTGCTTTTATTTATTGTTATTGTTTTGCTTTACATTCTCTTAAATAAGTGAGAAAGAGGGAATGGCTCTTAAATCACTCAGTTTGCTCCATTAAGCTTTTTCTTCTATTTTTTTTTTTTTGGAAGAAGTCTCTCTCCGTCACCTAGGCTGGAGTGCAGTGGCGTGATCTCTGTTCACTGCAACCTCCGACTCCCTGGTTCAGGCTATTCTCCTGCCTTAGTTTCCCGAGTAGCTGGGATTATAGGTACGAGCCACCACACTCGGCTAATTTTTGTATTTTTAGTAGAGATGGGGTTTCACCATGTTGGCAAGGACGGTCTTGATCTCCCAACCTCATGCCCCACCCGCCTCCGCCTCCCAAAGTGCTGAGATTACAGGCATAAGCCCCAGAGCCTGGTGCTTCTTTCTTTTTATGAGAATAAATTAAACAAACAAAATCCACAAGGATATTCATAATCACAGAGTATTGATGTCTGAGTCCTATAACTGTACTTTTTTTTTTGATGAGTGGGAGTCTCACTCTGTCTTGCCTCAGCCTCTTGACCACATCTGGCTAATTTTTTGTATTTTTAGTTGAGACAGGGTTTCACTGTGTTGCCCAGGCTGGTGTTGAACTCCTGACCTCAGGCTACCCACCCGACTCAGCCTCCCAGAGAGCCACCACACCCGGATTATAACTATTTATCTGGCGGGGTTCGGTGACTCACACCTGTGCTCCCAGCACTATGGGAGGCCAAGGCGGGTGGATCACCTGAGGCCGAGGAGCTCCGAACCAGCCTGGCCAACATGGTGAAACCCTGTTTCTACTAGAAATACAAACATTAGCTGGCCATGCTGGTGCCCGCCTGTAATCCCAGCTACTTGGGAGGTTAAGGCAGAGCTGCTTGAACCTGGGAGACAGAGGTTGCAGTGAGCCGAGATCCCCACTGCACTCCAGCCTGGGTGACAGAGCGAGACTCTACCTCAAAAAAAAAAAAAAAAAAGAGATTTATCTGCAGTATCTTTTTTTCTCCCCTCTCTTTCAGAGCCCTGCTATTCCCGTTATTTTTTGTTAGTTTTTCAAGTGCACCACTGTTAAAGCTATTTTGTAAGGAGCAACTATGTTGAAGTTCTTTAATTTTATGGAAAAATTCCTCTTTCTTAAATAGTGCGCAAATGAACATTTCAACTCTGAAGGGGAAAAGTCCAAGCCAGCGATAGTCACTGTATCACAAATGAAAAACGTATAGGTCTTTTTCCCAAGCAGTTCTTATAGAGTATTTCAATAAACAATCAGAAATAGAAGTAAACAAGGTTGATGTGGTGGCTCACACCTGTAATCCTAGCACTTTGGGAGGCCCAGGCAGGTAGATCGCCTGAGGTCAGGAGTTTGAGACCAGCCTGGCCAGCATGGTGAAACCCTGTCTCCAAAAAAAGAAAGAAAGAAATAGAAGTAAACATAGATATTTCAACTGAGCACTTGAAATTCTTCAAATCCAGTATATATGGTCTAAATCTAATGATATTTTGTTTACCTCTAGTTTGTTCTAAAATATCTACCAATTGCCCTCAAGAGGTTTCAGTTTTTCTTCTAAGTATATATAACTTATTTGCATAAAATTAAAATATCCAAATTGGTACCTTCTTCAGAAACCTAAGGGAAACAGAAAACTAAGTTTAAATAAAAAATTCAATTAATACTAAACATTTATACTGACTGATCATCTGGTAATAAGATATCTGACTCAGTTTTGAAATTCTGTCATTTTTGTTTTCATTCTCAATTCTGTATTATAATTAATATAAGTTTACATGAAGCACAAGAGTCTGATTCCAACTGAAGGAAATCTTTTTTTTTTTTTTTTTGAGACGGGAGTTTCATTCTTGTTGCCCAGGTTGGAGTGCAATGGCAAGATCTCGGCTCACTGCAACCTCCACCTCCTGGGTTCAAGCCATTCTCCTGCCTCAGCCTCCTGAGCAGCTGGGGTTACAGGAATGAGCCACCACACCTGGCCAACAATACATTTTCATAACAGATTTCCTTTTGTTAGAGTCAGACCCTTGTGCTTCATGTGAATTTAGATAAGAAATATCAAATAGTAATACACAGTCCCTCTACTCCCTGGTATTTCCTTTTTTTTTTTTGAGATGGAGTCTCACTCTGTAGCCCAGGCTGGAGGGCAGTGGCACGATCTTGGCTGACTGCAACCTCCACCTCCCAGGTCCCGGTCCAAGCAATTCTCCTATCTCATCCTCCCAAGTAGCTAGGATTACAGGCACGAGCCACCATGCCCAGCTAATTTTTGTATTTTTTAGTAGAGACAGGGTTTCACCATGTTGGCCAGGCTGATCTCCAACTCCTGAGCTCAAGAGATCTGCCTGCCTTGGCCTCTCAAAGTGCTGGGACTATAGGCATGAAGCACCATGCCCAGCCTCTGATATTTCACTGAGGCATAAATAAAATAAAATAAAATTCAATCCCGCCAATTGGTAATTTGGAATAAATCAGAGCATAACATTTTTCAAATTTGATGTAAGGAAGAATTTACCTTACCACTAAGAGTGTGTGAGGTGATTGCTAAAGCAGATTTCTTGGCCAGGTGCAGAGGCTCAGGACTGTAATCCCAGCACTTTGGGAGGCCAAGGTAGGAGAACTCCCTAATGCCAGGAGTTTAAGAACTGCCTGGGCAACATAGTGATATACTGAGACTTTGTCTAAGAAAAAAAAAAAGCAGATTCCTTGTCCCCTAGTGATTCTGATGTAGCTGGGCATTGAATCAAGCTTTTGAGAGACAGGAGAGTGATCACAGGCTAAAGAAATCATCAGATTTCTTCCCTAGCAGCCATTCACAACGAACTGATTTTACCTGTTTGCAACAGGTTTAATGAGATCCTAACTGAAGTTAATGAGGTGAAGCAGGTGATTTTTCTCATGGTCCCCTCCACCATCAAGACTTTCAACCTTAAGCTTTCCATAGCATGCAGAACCCCTGGTGAACATAATTGAAGGCATTTTATTTAAAAAGGTAATGATTTTGTGTCTGGGCAAACCTCACCTTGGGTCTGTTTTCTTGTCACCAAAAATAGGAAAAACATACTATTATTACTTCTCCCTTGAGTTGTTCTATGATGTCATTCAGTGATAAACACATCTTGGTCCTGCCATTGAACTAGCTGTGTGTCTGCCTGAATTGACCTTCCTTGCCCTCAATGGTTTACCAAAAGGGGTATCTAAGTAGATCCCTAATAATCAGTCTAGCCTTTAAATAATAGAAACATCTTTATAAAACAAGTTCAACTGAAAGTCAAGTAAAAGAGAATGTACGATCCCCTAGTTATTAAACAAAAAACAAAACAAAACAAAAAAACACACCAAACTTCTTAATGCAAAGTATCCAATAATTTGGAATATGTATAAAAAGGCCAGGTGTGGTGACTCACACCTGTAATCCCAGCACTTGGGAGGCTGAGGCAAGAGGATTGTTTAAGCCCAGGAGTTCAAGCCTGAGGAATATAGTGAGACACTGTCTCTATTAAAAACAACAAAAACAAACACACAAAAGCATTAGCTGGGCATGGTGGTGCATGCTTTGTAGTCTTAGCTATTCAGGAGGCTGAGGTGGGAGGACTGATTAAGTCAAGTAGTTCAAGGCTGCAATGAGCTGTGTTCATGTCACTGCACTCCAGCATGGGCTATGGAGGGAGGCTCTGTCTCAGCAACAAACAAAAGGGATAAATATTTTCTCTTCCCACTTTGAGTCTTCTAGTGCTAGGTTCTAACACATGTTACCTCAATCTCTTTCTCTTTTCATTAAATAAAAAGTGCTAACAGCATACACTTCCGAAGATAAAATCTTAACTACACAAATTATATTTTAGAGAAATTGTAATTTACTATTCACTATAATGGATGTACTATTTACTATAGTGGATGTAACCAGAAGATACCTTCCGGTTATGTGTTCTTTTCCTGTTACAAGTGCTTTAAATACTCTGACTTCCCTTTATGCCAGAGTCTGATTTCTTGACTTAACATGCACTTTAGCCTGGGCTTTTGAAAACAATACTATATTTGCATATTTATATTAGTATGTCCATAGCAGGATTCAAAATCCAGAGTCTATCACTTCATTTTACACTGCAGAATCACTTTGATAATGCCAAAGTGGCAATTTTCTTCAAATATATTGTTTTCAAAATGAATTTGTTTGAATATCCAACCTCTAATCAGCCACATATTATAAAAACAGTCAAAATCTCCAGTGTCCCTAAATTACTTGTAAGATTATTTTTTAAAGATCAGTAAAACTTGTTTTATGAGCTTATGAATGCCACTGTCAGATAGCTTTTAATCGGCTACATTCCAAGTTTTCATGTTAGAAAGAAAAAGTTAGAAAAGGACCAATATTTTAATCAACAGATATCTAATTTTTATAAAACAACTCTATTAGTCTTTAGTTTAACTCAAGTTTTTTGAATTTACTCAAAAGAAACATGGGAAAAAACCTTTTTAAAAAAGTAATTGTATTTTATATAAAGTTACATTAAATGAAATAACAAATAGATTTTTCCCATAATTAGTAATAACTGCATATTAGCAATACTTTGAAGTGTTCATTCTCTTAGAGGTTTTAAACAATAAAGACTATAAGCTCAATCACTGGATTTGGTTTTAAGAAGATACTCTAAATTTTAGCTTAATCAAGAGTTCCATTAGTCTGATTATATTTACATTTTCTGTTGCTTATATATCCTCTCTGTGCTTCACTGTAATATATTTATTTCTATTAATTGCCACATCCAGAGAGGAATTCAGCTTATTACTATGTTAGCAGAACACTGCCATAGGTAAAGAAAAAAGAAAAATGTTTCACTTATTGTAACAAATATACACTGTTTTTGTTTTTTGTTTTGGTTTGTTTAAAGAGCAATGGGTATTCTTCACCCATTTAGAGGCTCAAAGTGTTAAAATGTTTCATTATCCTAATACAATATGACTCCTCCTCACTTTGCAATGAAATAATTTAAGGATATTTAATAAACAAGGAAATAAATATTTTAAAGAATATCAGGAAGGGGCTATCATTTGATTGAAGGAACATTCTTCATTTTTAGCAACTTAAAACTTTGTTGGTTATTCCTGAAGCAACATTACAGTTTAATCTCAGCTCTCCTAACCCCCAATAAAGACAGTAAATAGCAGGACCCAAACTTCACTTAAAATCTGAGTTTTCTCTCTATATTTAAGTTTCAAAAACCATTGTTGTTTTCACAAGAATAGACCAGTATCTATCTTTGGCTCTTTCTTTTATAGAGACATTTTCTCAAATAATACTGTTTATTTTGATTAACGTATCTATTATGGATAATGTACACAAATAGAAGTGGCAGAACAATCCAACAGAAAGGATTTGTGATAACTTCATATTTTTAAGATAAATTTAACTTTTCAACATATGTGACCCATATTACTTCTACCAATTTTTAAACTGGTTACATTTATGTTTTAATAATGTTGATGGATATTTTATACGTATAATACTAGCTACATATATTTAAAATAGAAAATAAGTTATAGAAAGGTATGAAATGCAAAACATTTGTATGACCTAAGTTCTAATGGTGATATACTAGTAGCATCATAATTTCAGTTCAATTGTAGTCAGTCTTATCTCCCCAGCTTTAAAGACATTATACTGAAGTATTCTGATGGTTAAGAAAACACTTTAAAAGTAATGCTTGCCTTGCTTGTTTTAACCTGCAACCTCAGAATTTGAACACAAGTTCTATCTTGCTTTGCTCCTTCACAAATCTCTCTAAAGGGCTTCTGAGCAGAAATATGTGTATATATACTCACATGTCCATGTGCACACACTGAGTGCATTCCATACCTGACAAAACTGCCCTCAACTGGAAGATGTGTTGTTGTTGAGGGAACACAGTAATGTTACCTTTAGCCCTACTGTCTATTTCACTGAATTAAAACAGCTACTGGACTTTTTTTTGGTTTATTAATATTTAAAACAAAATTCAATTTAATCATTTCTAAAAAGTCATACTGACTTTGGATTAAAATAAAATTTGAATATATCACTACGGTTGCAAAAATAAGCACCTACAGTGTACTATACTATAATTTTTGATGTTTTTGTTTATTTTCTATTTGGCTTTTTATAGATGGTTATTTATTTAAATGAAAAGCAAAGATATCATTTGAATCTTGGTAACAAATACATATAAAAGCAAAGAAATTACCATCAGATATATGGTAAAAGAGTCAAGGAAAAAAGTTCTAGGCAATTTTGAACAAACGAAAACAAAACATGGTAAACATCATTCTTCACTCAATTGTCTAATAACAAAATGTTCACCAAACAACAGAAACAGTATCTATTTCTGTTATAACAAAACTTTTTTTTTTTTGCTTTTATGAACTGTTACTTTGTTAGTATCTTTTTTATGAATTAGATTTCTAATAGCTGGATTAGATTTAGACTACTTATAAAAAAAGGGACCATACAGTTATTTCAGTTCAATGGTTGATGAAAAAACAGTATGTTTCATATTTATGTTAAATTGTACACATTTTTAAAAGTAATCAAATCTTACAGATAAGATTTAGTTACTTTTAAATTATTCTTCAAGTTTTGGAAAGTGCCAGGAAAAAGATTTTAAGTTACAAATAAGATTATGAATAGTTTACCCTACAAAGAAAAAATAATTTTAAAAAAACACAGAAAAATTGCTTCAATGATTGACACAAGACCCCCCACCAAAACAAAATCAATCAAGAATTAGAAATTATCAATCAGGTCCAATTACTGATATTAAATTAAAGCTCAGTTCAAAGTTTTGCCTTTAACAAGGCACTAGCATTGTCAAATTAAAAATAACTGATCAACAAATTTAAGTCAGTTGAGAAAGAGCAACAAAAATACCATCTCTCTCTCTCTCTGTATATTCTTAATCCCCAATGTGACAGTACTAACAATCACACTGGGGATTAAGAATATACACAGATTAAGAAGATACATGTATTTATATTTAAACAATCCTCTATTTTTAAAAAGTCAATCTTTCAATAGAAGTATGTTAGGCATGAATTTCAGGACAAATTTTTTGTCTTATAGATTTTGAGAAAGATGATTAAGTTTTGTTTTTCTCTAGGATATCTTATGCTCTCAGATTCTTTATAAACTTCAGCTGAGATGCATGGAAATAGAAACAAAAAACAAAAACCCTTCACTTAGCCTGCTTTTTCCTACTTTACACCTGGGATCACCATGCTAGAGAGCAGTTTAGGATCAAAATGTGAACTAAAATCAAGAAGGAATGAATTTTAATTAGTCCAAATGGAAATGGTAATAATCCACCATCATCTTGCAAGTAAGAAATTGTAAAATTTATTCTGCCTTAGTGCATCTAAAAATTAGCTTTACATTTATAGATAGCATGAGGCATTCATGAATTTACCTTAAAGATTGCCTAGAAAGAGTTAATTTGTATACACATATGTCATGAGATCTGTTGTTTTAATAAAGGAACTTTAATTCCTGAGATTTTTGGAATGAGTTTCTGGAATAGAAATGGTCAAGAAAACAAAGCGTCCAAATATGAATACAGCAACCTATCATGTGTCTTTTAAACGTAGGTGTTAGAGAGTGCTGAAAACTAGCTATAACCTCAGCATGTGCTTTGTTTTCATATTATTTTAGTGGAGAAAGTTCTTACTGTTCTTTCCAGTGGGATTTCATGCATGGATTACTTCCCATTTTACACCATTAGTTAATACATTCTCTTTCTACCGAGTTCCTTCCACCCTAAGGAAACCTGCTGGATAAATGAGCTGCAACCAAGAAATAAGATTAAATACCCAAATATTTCCAGTTTCCCCAGACCCCTCCCCCTATAAACAAATGCCTACCCTCTGTTTTCTGTGGCTGGTCTGCAAATACATATGTACACACTAATCACCAGAGTCTTCATTGAAGGTCTCATACTTCCCACTTCCATCTAGAAGAATGAGTATTTTAAAGTTTTCACCCAAGTGAAGTAGTATTATTGATACAGGATGTAATTCCAATGAAAGGACTCATGCTTATCTACTACTTTAAGAACTATGCATAAAGTTTACCAGATAAAAATTCCAATTCTTGACTTAGTAGTTGAAATAAAAAAAAAAAAAAATTTCTCTGTTTTTTGTTTTTTAAAAATATTGATTTTTAATAAATTTTGATTTTGAGAAATCATTAAAAATAATCCCAGGTTTTAGAGTTTTGGCTTGTCTAGATTAATTTTGACTTTTTTTTTTACAATTACAATTTTCTCTAATAAATTCCTCAATAGTTTTCTACTGTTTCATTTCTAAAATATAAAAAATAATTGAATATATAAATCCCAACTTAGAATCATTTCAGAAATAATCAAATCTTCACAGTTTAAATTTCTTAGGTGACAAAGGATTTTCTAAATTATTAACTATAATCTTTAGCATACTACAAATTTAGTCTTTAAGTTTTAATTAACTTTTTCAACTCAAAATAAACGATTTCTAAGTTATTCTACTGTTTCTGATGAATAATTTTACATGACAAGTTCAAAAATACCATCAACCACATTAGTGAAATGTAGTTGAATTATACAAATGTAAATAAAATGTTTAATGATTCTATTTTAAAACAGTTTTTCTTTACTAACCAATTAAGTTTTTAAAATTTGTTTTAAAATTTTGGTACATGGAAATTTATGTTACTTTAGTTTTTAGAGATTAACACAGAACTTAATAATTTTTTCAAAAGCACACAAGATGTAAGTAACATCACAATAACTAAGAGTAAACAACACAGAGAAAATCTTTGAACTCCCTGATTTAAACCAATTCTCCCAAAGTTTTAAATATTTACTGATGATCACTTTACTGTTTTTAACCAAATCAAGTATTTTGTCAAGACAAAAAATGAACAATTAATTTATCTGCAAACAAAAATTAATTTCTATTCCTGATACATTTCATTTTTTTCCAGATAATGAAAGGTTGGTAAAGTCTGTCATGAAATTAGATATACCAAACAATTTATACTTCCTTCTTTTTTTGTCATGGCCAGAGTTCTGATCTGTATTTTTGATAAGACAAACAGCAATTTATTTATATAATTACAAACTCACCAAAGAGACCAGTATCTAGAATACACCACTGTGGCTGTTTACTTTTTCAGTTAATCAAATTAAATATGATTATTTCGTTTGTTTTGTGCTTTTCCAAGTCAAATTTATACTTATTTTTTCTCACCGTCTCCACCAAACGTCAGTAAAATTAGAACATATCAGCTACAGAAATCGTTAATCCTTGAAGGTCGGTCTCAGCTTCAATGGTCTTAGGGCAGCTTCAACGAAAACGTGGTCTCGGCATAGTTGATTTTACCCGGAATTTTTCGTTTGCTTTTTTTTCGAAGGGTTGTTTGATATTGCTTAAAACAACCGGGTGGACCACAAAGGGGGTTACGAAGGGAGGGGGCAGAGCTAGTCGATTTCTCTAGAAGCCCAGCAAAGTTCAGGTACCTGAGAACGTATTTGGTTGTAGTTACTTTAAATAAAATAAAGACGTATAAATTCTAAGATGTTGGAAATGGGCAGGGAAACGAAGATGTGACTCCAGCTGCTGAGCATGGCGCAAATCCAGAACCTCCGGGCGCTGGACGTTGGGGGAAGGGAGGGGACCGTGCGGGCACCATGCGGTCAGCTCAAGGGGCGGGCTCCACCCGCGGACGCAGAACTGCTTTCCACCCTTCCTCAGAGTTACCTCCCTCTTCCCTCCTAGGGGGTTGGGGCTGGGGGCGAGCAGTTAAAGGGCAGGAAAAACGAGAGCGAGCGGAGGGGAACACAGTCCCACCCCTCAACCTCAACAAAACCAGCGAGGGAGCAAAGGGTTATTTTCGCGCCACAAAAGATGGAAATCCAGGGGCGGCTCCGGGGCCAATGAATGGAAACCAGCAAACCGCTCCGGCGGAGGCGGCCGACGGCGATAGGCTCCCCCGGTCCGCCAATCGGGAGCGAGGAGAAGCCCCCGCCCGCAGTAGGGGCGGTGTCTCTCTCGACGCCGGTTGCTCAACTTGGACTCTGCAAGCCGGCCCCGGGGAGCGCGGGAGCCCCGCCTTGCAGCCGCTTTTGCGCGCCAGTCTCGCGGCCCACCCTGCCCCGTGCAGACCCGCAGGGTTCGGCGAGGGATTCTCCTTCTCCATGGGTACCGAGCATCCCCGAGCCCCACGGAACCCCTCGCGCACATACGCAGCTGAGGCTGGAGGGGCGGGAGGGTCGCCAAACCCACGCTGCGCGGTGCGTCCCCGCCTGGCAGGCGGACTCAGGTGGGGTCGCGCGGCGAGGGCCCCAGCCTCACGGCTCCGCGCAGACGGACGTAGCCCCAGGAGGAGGCAGGAGCCCGCGGTCCCCGGCAGGGCCCTGGGGAAGGGCGGGCCGGTGGTCCAGGCTCTCCGAGGCGAGCCGGCGGCCGACGAAAGACCCTCCCCAGTGGGAGCTGTGAGGATCCCGCCCTCTTTCTCGGGGCAGAGCTAGAGGAAAAAGGAAACAACCCCATCTTCTCTCCTGGGGCACCATTTTTCTTTATTTTAAACAATAAAATATAAGCAGGTAGCTTCCAGAGAGAGGGTAGATCCAGGTTACCACTTATTACGCCTCCGGTTTAAACAGATCAGAGTCCAGGAGGGCCGTTCAAAAGCACAAGAGCGTGTTAAAGCACCTCCGAAGAGGCCCAGGCGACGCTCGGGGCATTGTGTGCCCACTTGCGTGAGGGGTTTCGGCTTGAGACTCCAGGCTGGTCCCCAGCCGGGCGTGAGGAGGGGTGGCAGCAGAAACGCCCCTTCCCCCCATCTGCCCGCTCAGCCTTTGCCCCTGACGTGTGGGTACAGCAACGGTAACTGGCCTTCTAAACATAGTTTTTCTCCTTTAATGTTACACTGACCCACAAGAAACATTTGTACAGTCCTCAGTTCAGCAGATAAGGAGGAGATGCAGCTGTCCAACGAGTAAACAGACTGAATGCAATTGGAAAGATTCAGCCGCATCCCAGAGCACATACAATGGTGGTAGTTCTTTCTTCCTGGAATTCACATTAGGAGCAACGATTGCTTCAGGAAGAAGCTGAAGTAGCCTATAACCAGTTAATTTGTGTGAGATTCCTAAAAAAAAAACCTGGATGTTAAATTGATTTTATATTCATTCTTGAAAATTCCCGAAAGGTATCTTTGTACTTGAAGTGCTAGTGCAAGACAACTACCCGAGATCTTTTGACTGAGCCCTTAAATGCTTGGAAGACTGGAAATGGAGGGGACTGTATCCACCTCCCTCTTTTGATGTCTGAGCTTGTGTTACTCACTTATGTTTTTAAGGTCCTACATGGACTATCCAGTTTGTTAAAATAATACACAGATTAGGGTCACAGGAGTCCCAGTAACACATTTCATCAAAACACACACTTGTTTTACATTCCAGCTGTTAGATTTGTTTGATAGTGCCAGGTAAGCATAGACTAGTATTGATAGAAAATAAACAATTTATTCCATGCTTTAGAAGTAGATATTTCCTTAGGTCTCTGTTTTAATAAGAGCAAATACAGTCAACCCAGAAGCCATGGTTCAACTGACTTTGGAAGCAAGCTGAACACTCAAAATTGGTTCTTATGAAAAATTACTAAAAGTGTTAAATGATCAACAGGTTGTAAAATTTACAGTGGTTTTGAGAAGTGCAAATACTACTAAATGAATGAAAAACACTTCTTCAAATGGCTTTTGATCTACAACAGGTACATTTAAAATAAATCCGTAATTTTTGATATTTACATTTTGCATACCACAGAAACCAAAAGAATACACAGCTTTTCTTTTTTAGAACTAAAATTCTCTTTTAAAAAATGAAAAAAATAGCTCTTTTAAAAAGTTAAACTTAACCATAAAGAGAAATTTTACCACAACATTCTTTCAAGGCTGAGCTCTTAATACACTTCCAAATACTGTAAGAAAAAAACACACTGTCCCCTATTTTATAAAGTAACATTTCATTAAATTAAACGTGAATGAAATTATTGTGAAAATGTGTTTACATTTAAAATGTTGGATTCGCTTAGCAGGAAAGAAAAACCTGTTAAGAAAAAACAGTTGCATTTAAAATGGATGATCAGACAGACACCTTCCGGTTCCTTTCACAAAATTACAAAGTAAGTTCCCTTTAAAAGTCAAAATGTAAATACTCTTTCTATCATGCAATAATTCCCATGTTTAAATAATCTCCCATTAATCTTTTAAGTGAAAAATACACATTTTAAAGTGCTAACAACGGTTTTGACAGAGAAGCGAGCTTAGTTCATTACCGAGGATGTTTCTAGTGTAAATCACATTATTTCCTCTATTCAGGATACCTTTTTTCTACAAGTAAGAGAACCAAGTCATTAAAGATTCTTGCCTATATTCTCATGTCATACAGAATTTCTTTCACTTAAAAAATTAGAATTTTATATCTTTTCCATAGAATACCTGTTAAAAATATACCTGTTAAAAACACACAAGTATCTAGTGCAAATGAAGACTTTTGAGTGGAGTACACAATCTATGAAACACCACTTGGAGATTTCCACAAGAACCCCAGCACTGCCTTCGTTTCCGTATTGCTCGTCTCCAGTTCAGATTTTGTTGGCTCACAAAGGCTCCACCGGGCCGAGATCCTCCCCCTACAGCCACCATTGTACTCATTACATATAGAGAAAATTATGTATGGCTCTCATGGTCAAATGCAAGCAGAAAAGCGGCAGAAAGAGACTCGAACAATTTTTCAAATGCAAATACAACCTAGAGGTAACGCAGGGCGGTCTTCCAGTTTAAGTCTCAAGTTCTTAAACTAAAATTACTTAAATAAAAGTACCAGCCTACTCCACTCCTCCCCCTTTAAAACTACAGGAAGAAGAGGGTTTCCCTTTAAGTACCGACTTTTCCCACTTTGACTTCTCTCCTCCAGCGGCCCAGGCTCCCGACGACCCCAGCCCCTAGCCAGAAACCTCCGCCCTGGCCCTCCCCTCCCCCACCCGTGGCCAAGCCCGCCCCCGGCCTCATTTATCCTGGAGCTTTTTCTGAATCGCGCAACCAATGGCAAACGCGAAGCCGAGAGCCACCGCGAGCGCAGGCGGAGGCGGAGGAGGTGTCGCCCAGACACCCGCCCAGGACGCTGTGGGCTCCCATCCCCCACCGCCCCGGGCCCGGGCCGCCCCCATTCGCGCGGTGCCCGGGGCCCGAGAAGAGCGCGCGGGGTGGGGCGCGTCGCCCTCCTATCCTGCCCCCACCCCCTGCTCCCCTCAGCCACTCCCCCACCCCTCCGCACAGCGTTTCCGTCCCTGCCAGCCGTAGAAACGTGCCTGCGGCTTTGCTGGGGTTACACTTCTAATGTCATTAAAGCCACCAGGCGAGTTCGGGATTGCGACTCTGGTTTTGTTGTTAATCACCTATTTTGAAAAATCGAATGATTAAAACTACAGTAACTAGAGCTGAGGAATTGCCTAGTTAGTACCTCTGCCAATTTCCTTATTTAAAACAACAACAACAACAAAAAACAATATTCCAGCCCTCCCTCCCAAGATCCGCCCAGACCAGATAACCCTTTCTAAACTCGAGTTGTGGCCGTCAGCGCCCCGCGCCGCGCTCCCGTCGGTGCCGGCTGCGGTTCCTTTCGCATTTTCCCTTTTCCTCTTCTCCCTTCTCCGGGTCCCTCTCCCAATCTCGTTTCCCCTCCCCCTCTTCCTCTCGCTTGCTTTTTTTTTTTCCTCCGAAACCCACTCTAATTGAGGCGCTGGGATTCCTCACGTGAGACGTTGATTTGTAGTTTGAACACGTGGCTCATTCAAAAAGCCGGACACTCGGAGCGGATTTTTTCCGCCTCCTGCGCCTTCCTCCCTCCTCCTCCTCCTCTCCCCTCCCTCCTGCCAGTCACCCTCCTGGGTTTTTTACGGGGAGGCGGTGCCTGCCTCACGTAGTGTGATATTTTCACAGTCCGCTGGCCGAAGCCAAAGGGGTTGAGGAGGAAGAGACAAAAAGTAGTTTTTTCCCCTCCTCCTCCTCCTCCTTTCTCTTGGTAATCCCGCCTCCTTCTCAGACTTCGGAAGACTGGTGGATGCGTTTGGGTTGTAGCTAGGCTTTTTCTTTTCTTTCTCTTTTAAAACATATCTAGATAAGGACAAACAAGAAGCCTCGGATCTGATTTTTCGCTCCTCGTTCTTGTACTTCGTTCTTACTGTGTTTGTGTATTTTAAAGGCGAGAAGACGAGAGAAACAAAACCAGCTGGATCCATCCATCACCGTGGGTGGTTTTAATTTTTCGGTTTTTTCGTTAATTTTTTAAAACAGCCACTCTTCACAATGAACAAACTGTATATCGGAAACCTCAGCGAGAACGCCGCCCCCTCGGACCTAGAAAGTATCTTCAAGGACGCCAAGATCCCGGTGTCGGGACCCTTTCTGGTGAAGACGGGCTACGCGTTCGTGGACTGCCCAGACGAGAGCTGGGCCCTCAAGGCCATCGAGGCGCTTTCAGGTGGGCCCGGGCCTGGCCCCACCCGGGTTCCCGCCCCAGCCCTGCAGCGCCCGCCGGGACCCACCGGGGTGGCTCCGCAGGCCCCAGGCCCGGCGCACTGAGGAGCCGGGGTTGAGGCCCGAGCGCCCACACCCACGCGCGTGGGGGCCGGGGCTCTCTTAAGCTTCAGCTCCCACTCCAGCCCGCGGCTCTGCTCCTCCGGCCGGGGTTTGCTGGGTGAGGGCGGACGCGCTGTCAAGAAAGCCCAGGCGCTGGCTAAGGGGGGCACAGGGCGGGGGGAGGCGCGCTCCCCCGGCGCCCCGCCCGGGCCCAGGCTCGTGCTCCAGGCCCAGGCAGGCTGGGCCTCGGGGGCCGAGCTAGAATGCCCGCCCGAGTCTCGCTCCTTCCGGCTTTCCTCAGTCGTTATTTACGGCGCTGTCTGTGCTGCACCCCCAAACCCCGGCCGTGGAGAACGGAAAGTGGCCTCGACCCTGCTGCCGAGTGAGACCGCGGGGCTGGTGCCTCGCACAGGCGGCCCCGCGCTTCCTCCCCACCCTGCGGGAGGAGAGCGACTGCGCCCGGTTTCCCTGATCCACCTCCCCCGGTCCGACGAGTGAGAGGGGCAGGTGGGCGGGGGCGGCTGGTCGCCTGGGAGGGAGTCGCCGCCACGCACCGGGCAGCCCGCCGCTCTTTGGCCCTGGCGCGGAGCTGCGGCCTCCGGGTATGGCTCCGCCAGGGTGAGGGACGGTGCCGAGCGGCGCAGGACGCCCAGGGGGAAGGCTGCGTTGGGGTTCCCTGGGGAGCCCCGTGCCTTTCGGCTTCCCTTTTAATCAACTCAGACGCGGTGCGGGCGCCTCGCAGTCCTTCGCGCCTGGTTCAGCCTGTGCCGAGCTGCGCCTCTGCCCGTTCTCCCGTTCTCGGTCTCCTCTGCAGTCCCCGACCCTTTCCCGCCACTCCCTGTCCTCCCCAAGCCCAGTGCCGAGTGTCCCGGCGGGCCTGGGCTGAAGTAGAGGGCAGGGCGCCCTCTCCTGAAGAAAGCCAGGGGAGCCCCTTGCCCCGAGTCTGTCCGGTGGACAGTGTCCAGGGCGGTGAGAGATTGGGCCGCATCCCTTCTGCGGGCCTCGTGGGGTTGGTGGTGGCCCCCAGGTGTGGGTGGGAGAAGCTTGGGGACTGGACTGATACGCAAGTAGTGGGCCTGCCAGCGGACCCTTCTCCCCAACTATCTCCGAGGTAAAAACCCACACCGCCCGAGGGGGTCGGCTTTTCCCTCCGCCTGGAGCCGCGTCCGGGCCTCGGGGGGGCCCTTCAGGGACCTCAGAAGGCCATTTGTGTCGCCGCTTAGGCTGTGCGGGTCTTTCGGGCGGGGAGAGCCGCTGAACCCGGCCGACCGTCTCTCACTTCTTGTGTGTCCGCAGGTAAAATAGAACTGCACGGGAAACCCATAGAAGTTGAGCACTCGGTCCCAAAAAGGCAAAGGTGAGCTGCTGCTTGTTTCCCCCGATTTTGTTTCCGCTCCGTTAATGGGTGGAGAGACTCAACTGAGAACTTCTTGTCCTGTGGTGCTTACCCGGCTGCGGTGTGGCGTGGTGTTCTGGTCTTTTCCCCTTGCTTTTAAGTTTATGGCGGGGGTGTGTGTGTTGTTGATGCTTGTTAGGAATTGAAAACTTGTCTGTGGCCTCTGCCGCAGGATTGTGGTTATTGGTTATACAATGTCTCGGAAGCTCACAGCTCAATGTCCTCTGTCAGAGCGAGTCAGATTGCTCCAACGGGAAATGGGTCCCAACAGGTAGCTTGGGGGGTTCTGCAGGGCTTGGGAGGCGGCGGGTGATCCCCCACCACTCCAGGAGCGAGAGAGGCGAAAGCAGCTGCGGACACGCGGGGGGCGCGCCTTGCCTTCTCTGCCCGGGGTTGGGAGGCGGTGGGCGCGGCCGACTGGAGAGGAATGTGCCTCTGCCCTGTGAGCTCGCCAGGGGTATCGGAGCGCGTGCATGAACCCCGGGGGCCTCTCCAGCCCAGAAGTGCCTTTGAGTCACTCCAGAGTTCTACAGGTTCCTGCAATCAGCACCTTTGTCTCCCGCTTTCCACCCTCCTCCCTTTGGGTACATTTTTGCTTACAAACAGCCACCAAGAGATAGTGAAGCCAGGAAGATTTGTGCTTGTTTTTGGTTTGGTTTTGTTTTTTGGTTTTAAGGAGCGGAGAGTTTAATAGGCAAGAAAGAACTGGTAAGGCAGAAGGAAGAAGCTTCCCCGTAGAGACAGAGGGAGGAGGGGCTGCAAAGCCGAAAGAGGAGACCCCCGATTTGTGCTTCTTAAGAAGAGAGATTTCTTGTCTCCGAGATCGTGTGTGTAGTATGTCACTTTACAGAATGTTTGCAGACTGTTTTAGCCTCTGAAGCATTTTGGAGATACGGCTCTCTCGTTTTTTGTTTTTCTTATTAAGCCTTGTGGAGCAGTGGAGACTCCTTTCCTTTCGCTAGAGCAGGCCAGATTCCAGCTCTATTTTTTTTTTTAAACCTTCAGCCAACTCACGCTATAGGTTCCGGCTCTGACTCCAGTTGGAAAGGCACTGCTCCCTCCCAGTGGAACCTGAGTGGGCCTCTAAGCCTTTCTGGGTTTTGCAAGGTGGAGTTAGGGTTTCTGCCTCCCACTCCCCATCCCCCTCACTCCCAACCTAAACCAAACAATAAGCTGAAAGTTAATTTAAACCAGGGCTGTGTCTATCTGGTTAGGTATTGGTGAGATGGTGTGCTGGAGAGCAGGAGGGGTTTGCTGTGCATTTCTCTGGTGCTGTGCTACACAAAACGTCACCTATATGCCTGGGTAGATTTCAGCTGTCTTCCAGGTAAAGCATTTTCGCCAATCTTGTTTTTAAGGATGAGTTGGTTTGGATTTTTCTTGTTCTCATACTTAAATTTCATTCGGATAATTGAAACGGATTCTAGTGACCAGGTTTAGTTCTAGTTGGAAATTTTGGTAGGGGTCACTTTATTTCCATATGAATTGAGCTTAGTTTAACAAAAATTGAGGGAGAAGTCATGTCACCCTAAAAAGAAGCTTAAAGGCATAGCCTGAATTGGTTAACCAGGAAAAAAAAAACATATTTTGCAAATTCTAATGGTTATTATGTTTGGCCAGTATGTCTTAATTTTGTTAAAATGTTGAATAAATAAGCAAATGGTTGTGCCTCAAGGACTGGCCTTTTAACAGAGTTTCTGATTTTAAAAATTAAATGTTTTGGATTTTTACAGTTCATTAAGCTGCATGTAAGTACAGATTACTGTGCCTTACCCTGCTGCTTTTCCTTTGCTGATGGGAATTTCTCCCCAGGTGTAGGCGATTAATTTAAAAACATTACATGGTAACAACTGGCTGTTTTATTAAAGGCTTTTGCTCAGTCCAAAAACATATGTATACTTAGTTACTTGGTACTTTATAAGAAACAGGAGTTCTTTAGGAAAGCACATAAGGTAAGATGTTACCAGTGACAGCAAGTATATATCAATGTATCTTCAGTTTATTAACAATGTAGCTTAAATTTTCAAGCTCATTTTTCACTAGCATTAAAATGCTCAGTATTTTAAATGATACAGTACTATCTTACTACCAAAGTAAACAAGGATGAGAACGTTGAAGATTTCTTTTTTTTAACTGATTTGAGAGAATAATCATGTCCCTTGCTTGTGTTGAAATGTCTTAAAAGTAGAGCCTTTGGCTGGGTGTCGTGGCTCATGCCTGTAATTCCAGCACTTTGGGAGGTCGTGGTGGGTGGATCGCCTGAGGGCAGGAGTTCAAGACCAGCCTGGACAACATGGTGAAACCTTGTCTCTACTAAAAATACAAAAAGTAGCTGGATGTGGTGGCACCTGCCTGTAATCTCAGCTACTTGGGAGGCTGAGGCTGGAGAACTGCTTGAACCTGGGAGGTTGCGGTTGCAGTGAGCCGGGATTGTGCCACTTCACTCCAGCCTGAGCAAGAGTGAAACTCCACCCCTCCCCCACAAAAAAACCAAAACCAAAAAAAGGAGCCTTTTTTTCTCTGCCCCTGGAAATACATATTATAATTATTTTAATTGATTGACCCTTGGAGCTGTGATGCAGTTTCCCTTACCTGGACTGTTCCACCGTTTTCATAGGCTCTGAAGCGGGCAGAGAAGACATCAGGGTGACTATGGGAAAGTCAGGAGGTGATACTGATTAATGAGGATTGCTCTAATAGTTGAATGCCACAAACCAATCCTTGCCAAGAAAGCCTGCTGGACTTTAGGGTGGAGTTCTTTCTGCTTAGCAGTCATTACATTCCATCCTATCATCCTGTGGGCATCTGAGGCAGGCACACCCATCTGTGCAGCAGTGACCTTTATACTTTCTATACAAGGCATGTCAGGAAACTGGTGCTAGAGAATGCACACTGAGATGGATGAATGGGCTTGCACTGACTGACTAAACCCGTGAGCGGGCCCAGGAGGTGACTGGATGCTTGTCAGGCTGGCCTAGCTTTGACTTCCAGTGGAGCTGAGCGGGGACCCTTTCAGGAAGGAGTAAGGTTGAATTTTGTTCAGACCAAGTTTAGCACCCAGTTACTGAGGTCTCAAGGGAATGTGGAAGGAATGTGGCTTTTCTGCATTCAGATACCCCTCAGTTGGGGAAGATTATATAGCAGTCACTTTACAGACATTGAAGTCTCCTGCATCTGGACTAAAGAGAAGATTGCATTGGATATCTGTGATAGTGTTGCACTTTCTATTCTAAATACAAAAGATATAGAACATGAAGACTTTAATTCCGAAGTAAGGGCTCAACTTTCTTGGAGCTAAAGGTAGATGTGGAAAATAGTCAGTACTTGGAAATGTAGCTGAGTTTGGTTGGAAAAGCTGCTGGTATCCTGTGGGACCTTGTTTGTGCCCCTATGTGATTATGTAAATAGCACCGATACCTTTTTTTGTTATGTTGTGGGCCGTTGGGCATGGGAGAGGGAAGAGGAAAATTGCTGACACTGGGGAAGCTGAGAGGATGGTGGTTTTAGTTCAATTTCTATGACTTTTAAAAATTATGAAAATAGTTTTTCATATGTTCAGTTTTTTAGAACCTAACCTTTTTGTTGTCGCTGCTGCCTTCTATGTGATAAAGAACCTAAGCATATTTTTACTAAACTTCCTCATGATTTAGCTGTTGGCATTGTTTAGGATTATGTGTAGCAAAAAATATATTTGAATAAAGGAGAAAAAATAATAGGACACATTGTAGTTAATATTTTTCTGGGCGGAATCCTTTATTTTTTTCTTCCTTTTATGGTAGGATCTTTTTTTTTTTTTTTTTTTTTTTGAGATGGAGTCTCTCTCTGTTGTCCAGGTTGAAAGCAGTGGCACAATCTCAGGCTCACTGCAACCTCTACCTCCCTGGTTCAAGTGATCCTCCTGCCTCAGCCCCCCTTGTAGCTGTGATTACAGGCACGAACCACCATGCCCAGCTGATTTAGGCTAGGATTTTAAAAAACATACTGTGGTGCCTAAGCTCAAATATCCTTTTTTGTTTCCTTGAAAATAGTGGTGGTTGCCCAACGCTAGGAATGTATTCATTACCACTGAATTGTACTCTTAAAAATGATTTAGATGGTAAATTTTATGTGTATTTACTAAAATTGGGGGAAAATGAAAAAAAGTGAAGAACTTATATCCATATTATTCTGGTGTTTAACATGTAAATTGGATAGAACTTGTAAAAGTGATTGGGGGTTTTAAATATACTTAAGTGCTATTTAAAAGCTAGTGTTGCGTTTTAAAAGTGGCTATTTAAAAGCTAGTGTTGCATTTTAATAGGTGTTAAGGAGAGAATAGGCTAGTGTCTTGACCAGCAACGTGCCCATTAGCCAGGGCACAAGACCCTTCAATGCTGCCTCTGACTTCAAAGTCTTAGGACAACAAAAGCTGTTTTTAATGCAGAACGTTTAAACACAGGTATGAATAGCAGTGCTACTCCTTCCTCATCAGTGTGTGGTTCAGGTGAATCTTGTGCTTCGGGAAAATTTCTCACACCTGCAGAGACTTGAGGTTCTCAATGTTGGGAAACTTTCTTGGCTGGTTAAAGAATTATAAGCTGGGTTATCTTTGGAGTGCTCAGTTTAAGATAAATGTGGGATTGCCTAAATGGTTGTAGCTGAAACGATTTTTTCCCTAATTTCTTATTTTCTCAAAACAAATGGAGAGAGTTTGAAAGATTTAGAACTTTGGCTTTAATAAGAGTTTTAAAAAATTAGATGAATGTTGATAAGTATCTTCTACTGTGTGGCTGTCCGCAGTAACCCTGAGGAAGATGTTATGGAAACATGACATGTGCCTGGAGCCAGCGGAAATCGAGAATCTTGGCTTCTGTTTCTGGCTTTCCTTTTGATTTGTGTGATCAGTTACATTCTCTGTTCAGGCCAAATGACATTATGATAAACTACAAGGGGCATACAGTGTTTCGTTGTGAGGTTTTGCCATTGTGCTCAAAATAAATAGGTTATCAGCTAAAGCTTAAAAATATCTTTTGGAATTACAGAGATCTGGGGTTTTTCCTGTAAAAAGTTTGACTTAAATTTTTTTTCTATTGTTTTTGCCTGTGTACCTACCTCTTTCATGCAGTCAGCCAGAGGGAAATGATCTTTGCCATGCTTTGAAACTCGTATGAGCCACACCACTTCAGTTAATGAGTGGTTATGGGATTGGGATTTTGTATTAAAGTGAAGCTGTTGAACTACCTTCATGTATTTGAAGTGACTCAATTATAATTGTCTTTAACAGCATGCAGGCAGCAACTTTTCTAGCAATAACTAATTTTTGGAAGGTATGAGTTATCTATTCAGTAACTCTGTGGGTTGGTTTGGTCTGGGAGGAAGGAGAGGCGGAAAGACAAGATGGTTAGCTGTGCTATTATTAGCTGAGTTTCCTTTATTGACTGTTGCCTCTGATTCAGGCTTCCAGAGTCATAAGACAGGAGGTGGCAGTGTGGTAGCAATGACCAAAGGGTAGGATTGGCATTCTTAGTTAAGATCTCTGCTCCGTAAATCTGATGTTACAAATTGGCTTGGACTGCCACGATTTTGCTTGAAGGCTGGTGGCAAACGTGCATAGTTTTGAGTGTTCCATTAAAATTAAGGGTGTAATTTATCATGGTCTGAAATTGCTGTTTGGCAAGTAATCAGGATTGGTAAATAAACACAGTCATATATATTAACATATTATGTGAATTTTATTGCCCTGAAGGGAAATTGATAGTACATAAACAATAGATATTTTAGAGAATTATCTTGAGACCATTTAACTTGATTAGGAAATAAAGTTGTTGTTGTAGAAGTATTCTTGGAGGAATCCAGCAGAACTATAAGCTAATATGGACCTAAGTCTTTAGAATGTCTGATCTTATTGCATTATCATTACTTGTTTAGGGAGCTGATTCTGTTGTGATCATGGTGTATCAGTTATCTATTGCTGCATAACAAACCACCCCAAAACTTAGTGACTCAAACAACTTACTCTTTCTCATCATTATATGTCTGTTAGGTGGTTGTTTCTGATTTACATGCCTCACTCGAGTCTCTTACTAAACTGGGCTAAAAGGACCAGGGAAGCTTTGCTGATATAACTTGCTGTCCTTGTAACCTTTCTTCAAATGCTATCTTATTGTTCACAAGAAGCTGGAGTGTTTTTTCATGATGGTTGACTGATTTTACCCTAAGTGAATGTGGAAGCTGCTAGTCTTCTTAAAGGTGGATTCAAAATTGGCACATCGTTACTTCTGTCCCATTCTATTGATTAAGGGAAGTCAGCAAGCCAGCTCAAATTCAGGGGAGATACAGAAATAGACTACATGTTTAGATGGTAGAGTGGTACACATGTATCAAGAGGGAGGAATTGATGGTGGCTGTCTTTGTATGTCATCTTCCACAGATTGAAAGAAGGGTGGAGTAGTGGTTTCAAAATGCTTCAAAATACAGAAAATACCTGAAAATTGCATTTAGTACCATTGTAATATCCTGGTCAGGGATGATAGTATTAGCTTTTGGAGTAATGAGTAGTGGCTGTTCTCGATATAGCTATAAGGAACAACCAACAGGATTTGTTGATTAGCTGAGCAGTATGAGAAAAGTGAAGAATGACAAAATTTTTTGGCCAGAGCAACTGGGTGTAAGATGGTGCCATTTACCAAAATGGAGAATATTGGGAGAGGAGCAGATTCTTGAGTAGAAATCAGGAACTTTGCTTTTCATATGATGTTTCTAATACTTATGAGAAATTCAAGTGAAGAAGGTTAATAGGCAGATTTATCAATCTGGAGCTCAGCAGGAGATAGGACCTAGAAGTGAAAATTGGCCAAGGTGAGCAAGGGACTGAGCCTATGGCTCTAGGATGAAGGAGAGACCAGCAAAGGAGGGTGAGGAAGGACAGTAAAGGAGAAGAAAGAAAGCAGGGCAAACTGTTTCTGGGAGGTAAATGAAGAAAGCCTGTGGAGATGGAGGGTGTAATCAGCTGTGTAGAATACCACCAAGAGTGATTTAGATGGTTGAGTAAGTGAGTGGAGGTGGTGGTAAATCTCAGCCTTCTGGCTCTGCTGTAAATAGAAGGAGAATGATTTACGAATTTTGGAGCAACCTGGAATATAACCTTTGTTCCAGAATTCATTTGTTCAATTTTTGTTCATTTTCTTAGTTTCTAGAAATATCTGAGTACTTACATATCATTAGAGATGGAAGAATCTCCTTAGTAGATCCTCTGACTCAATGGACAAGGCTCATTTGTGACAAATGACAATTGATCTACTTTCTTTTTTTTTTTTGGAGACAGAGTTTTGCTTTTGTTGCCCAGACTAGAGTGCAATGGCAGGATCTTGGATCTCCGCAACCTCTGCCTCCAGAGTCAAGTGATTCTCCTGTCTCAGCCTCCTGAAAAGCTGGGATTATGGGCATGTACCCACCACACCTGGCTAATTTTGTATTTTTAGTAGAGATGGGGTTTCTCCATGTTGATCAGGCTGGTCTTGAACTCCCGACCTCAGGTGATCCACCTGCCTCAGCCTCCCAAAGTGCTGGAATTACAGGTGTGAAGCCACCATGCTCAGCATTTTTTTTTTTAAGACAGAGTTTCACTTTTGTCACCCAGGTTGGAGTGAAATGGCAATCTCGCCTCACCTGCAACCTTCGCCTCCTGAGTTCAAGTGATTCTACTTCCTCAGTCTCCTCGGTAGATGGGATTATACGTCCCTACCACCATGTCCAGCTAAGTTTTGTATTTTTAGTAGAGACGGGGTTTTACCATGTTGGCCAGGCTGGTCTCAAAGTCCTCACTTCAGGTGATCTGCCCACCTCAGCCTCCCAGAGTGCTTGGATTACAGATGTGAGTCACCATGCCTGGCCAGTTGTTTTACTCATGCACCTTTTAACATTTCTGGTGCGTTGAGTTCACTTTTTTTTTTTTTTTTTTTTTTTTTGAGACAGACAGGATCTCGCTCTGTTGCCCAGGCTGGAGTGCAGTGATCACAGCTATAGACTACAGGCACTTAAAGGCACACACCACCATGCCTGGCTAATTTTTAAAAAATTTTCATAGAGATGAGGTCTTGTGGTGTTGCTCCGATTAGTCTTGAACTGCTTGGCTCAAGCAATCCTCCCACCTCAGCCTCCCAGAGTGCTGGGATTACAGGTGCAAACCACTATGCTTGACCTTCACTTTCTTACAAACTCATTCTGCTTTCTTGCTAACATAACATTTGGGAAATTGTCTGAACCTATCTTAGTTTCCAAAAGAGTGTAGACTACTGAGTCCAGTTCTTTTTTTTCTTTTTTGAGTCTGAGTCTCTATTGCCCAGGCTGGATTGTAATGATGCAATCTTGGCTCTCTGTAACCTCTGCCTCCCAGGTTCAAGTGATTCTCCTTTCTCAGCCTCCTGAGTAGCTGGGATTACAGGTGTGTACCACCACACCCGGCTAATTTTTATATTTTAAGAAGAGACAGGGTTGCACCATGTTGGCCAGGCTGGTCTTAAACTCCTGACCTCGTGCTCTGCCCACCTTGGCCTCCCAAAATTCTGGGATTACAGCCCTTAGCCACTAGACCCACCCCTTCCATTTTGTTCATAAAAGTTTTCCTAAAAGAAATACAAGAAATCTGCCAGGCGCAGTGGCTCATGCCTGTAATCCCAGCACTTTGGGAGGCTGAGGCAGGTGGATCACCTGAAGTACGGAGTTCGAGACCAGCCTGGCCAACATGGTGAAACCCTGTCTCTACTAAAAAAATGCAAAAATTAGCTGGGTGTAGTGGAGCCTGTAATCCCAGCTACTTGGGAGGCTGAGGCAGAAGAATAGCTTGGACCTGGGAAATGGAGGTTGTAGTGAGCCAAGATCATGCCTACCTGGGTGATGAGCAAAATTCCATCTCAATAAAAACAAAAACGAAAAACAAACTACAAGAAATCTTTTGGAAGGACCTAAATGCCCTCATTTTTACATTAAAAAAAATCTGGTCCTTGGTAAAGTAGCGTGCTTCCCAAATTATGAATCCTGTCTTTGGTCACAATAGTGACCAAAAATATTAAAAACTGGGTAATATGTTAGATCAGTTGATTTTGAGATAGGTGACTTGTTCTGAATAACTCCTTTCAAGATTTTTCTGCTGTCTGTGCAAGTCCTTTGATCAATAGAGTATTACTTCCAGAATGTATTTAAATATTATAAGAAAGGAAAACTAATAAAAATTAGCACAATAGATGCTTTACCAAAGGATTCTTCCTAGAATCCTGGGAGAAGCAACCTGCCCAAGGCCCTCCAGATAATCACAGGAACCCGCTGGGAGCAGTGGCTAACACTTACAATCTCAACACTTTGGAAGGCCGAGGTGGGCAGATCACCTGAGGTCAGGAGTTCGAGACCAGCCTGACCAACATGGAGAAACCCTGTCTCTACTAAAAATACCAAAAAAAAAAAAAAAAAAAAAAAAAAACTAGCCGGGCGTGGTGGCACATGCCTGTAATCCCAGCTATTCTGGAAGCTGAGGGAGGAGAATCGCTTGAACCTGGGAGGCGGAGGTTGCCATGAGCCGAGATCGTGCCATAGCAACTCCAGCCTGGGCAACAAGAGTGAAATTCCATCTAAAAAAAAATCACAGGCACCCATTTCCAGGTGCTTCAATTCTGCCTGACTTCATCCCTTCCATTTAAGTTGTCCAAATTCTCAAAGTAGCTTGCACAGGAGCCTAATCATGTTTGCAGTGACAAGTCAGAGCAGAGATGTCCTGTTCTTGCCTTTTCTAAGTACAGAAATCTTGTTTGGCTTCTTTGAAAGTTTGATTTATCTTGTTTCTTTAGGAAAAAGACTAGTATATAGGTATTCTGAACTCTCGGGCTGATTATAGAATAAAAACATTTAGATATCCTGTTTTAAGACAGAAAAATGAGACTTTTTTCATTTAAATGTGTTTTTTAGTAGCTTCATCTTAATATAAGTGGATTGCAGAGAAGTTGGAGAGGAGATAGGAGGTTAGGGCAGAGGGCATGGAGAGGTAAGTGTCACGGCTTTCTCTCAGGAGGCTGATTGTGGTTCCTGGGGATGTGTTCTTAGATTGCAAGAGGTAGAGGTGTCTGGAGTGTAGTCCACGGTGTCTGTGTTTGTTAGGTTGTTACCAAGTTTGGTAAGACCCTAACTTGCCAAAAAAAAAATTCTTGAACTTATGATACTGCTGAGGATCAGGAGAGTAGGAAGGAGAAACTGTACTGAAACCTCTCGATAAAGAGCCTCATTGCTTGCCTTATGTGTCCTTGTTGAACTGAAGCGAAAAGCCAGGAGGATGTGGGATGTGAGATCTACATCTGGGTTTGATTTCCAGCTCCACTTACTAAATACATGATATAGTTGGAGGATGAGGAATTTGAGGTCTGGGGAGGTTAGAATGGAAATGATGCTTCATAGGATTCTGTTGGACAATGTATGTAAAGGATGAATACAGCATCACCCAGCAGTCATTCCAGTGGAAGCCGTTGTATTTTTCTCCTTCAAATTCAGATGAGAAAGCTGGATGGATGTAGATGAGATGTGATGGTGATAACAGAAACATGAAAGATCTTTGTTCTCTTTTGGGATTACTTAAGTAATCTGTGGGTGGTGTGTTTTTAATTTACAGTGAGAATGTATTACCTTTTTTCTTAAGATACAACATAGATATAGCAGAGAATGTACATATTAAATAGACTGAAAATTTTTACATATGTGCACATTCAGATTAATTCAAAATACATGAAGTAAAATGTGAAAAATGTTTTTCAGTTCTCTCTCTAGTAGTTCCCAGGGCTTATCGCTAGTTGCTGGGTATATTTTCTAGGAGTTCTATGCATGTATCTACAAACATTTTTGAATAAAATAAATAATGCTGTTTCTAATTTTGCTTTTACTAAATGATGTATCCTGAAGAATCTTCAGTGTAGGTACAGATAGTTCTCTTTTTTAACCAATAGATGTGTTGTTTAGCATAGGTGTGCAATAATTTTGCCATCCTTTTCATAGTTACTCGAGTATACCTATGTGTATACCATCAGACTCCTGGTTGAGAAGATTTTAAATGTTCTGCTTTTTCTTTTTTCTTTTTTTTTTTTTTTTGAGACAAGGTCTTGCTCTTGCCCAGGCTGGAGCGCAGTGAAGTGATCTCTGCTCACTGCAGCCTCTGCCTGTTGGGTTCAAGGGATTCTAATGCTTCAGCCTCCTGAGCAGCTGGGATTACAGGTTTGTGCCACCATGCCTGGGTAATTTTTGTATTTTTTGGTAGAGATGGAGTTTCGACATGTTGGCCAGGCTGGTCTCAAACTCCTGACCTCAAGTGATCTGCCTGCCTTAGCCTTCCAAAGTGCTGGGATTACCGGCGAGAGCTATCTCACCCAGCTCTTGGTTGAGAATTTTTATAACATAAATTCCTAAACTGGAAATTGGTATGTCAAAAGATGTGGACATCTACATTTGAAAGCACTCTACATAACTCAAAACTAAATTTTTTATGTTGCCATAATTAGTTATAATTTTGACAATAAAGAGTTTTTTTCTTTTTTACTTGCTTTGTCACCCAGGCTGGAGTGCAGTGGTGCGATCTTGGCCCACTGCAACCTCCGCCTCCCCAGTTCAAGCGATTCTCCTGCCTCAGCTTCCCAAGTAGCTGGGACTACAGGTACCCACCACCATGCCCTGCTAAGTTTTTTTTTTTTTAATATATTTTAGTAGAGACTGGATTGCACCATAATGGCCAGAATGGTCTCGAACTCCTGACTTTATGATCCTCCCACCTCGGCCTCCCAAAGTGTTGGGATTACAGGTGAGAGCCACTGCGACCAGCCGAGCTTCTTTCAGTGAAGTATGCAGTGAGACCGTTTGATTAAGAACTGTCTCATCGAACATGGAGGACTATATAATTGTAGGAACATACTCTATCATGGATGTGCTAACTCTGACAAATCTTTGCCCATTTCATTTGTGCCCCTTGTATGTAAAAATTAGGTAAAAAGATGTGTAAATATTAAGTTATTTTTATTTATTTTTTGAGATGGAGTCTCGCTCTGTCACCCAGGCTGGAGTGCAGTCATGCGATCTCGGCTCACTACAACCTCTGCCTCCTGGGTTCAAGCAATTCTCTGCCTCAGCCACCTGAATAGTTGAGATTACAGGCGTCTATTGCCATGCCTGACTAATTTTTGTATTTTTAGTAGAGGCAGGGTTTCACCATCTTGGCCAGGCTGGTCTTGAACTCCTGACCTTGTGATCTACCTGCCTTGGCCTCCCAAAGTGCTGGGATTACAGACGTGATCCACCGCACCTGGACAAAGATGTCTAGGACTCAGACTATCTCGTACTTAGCACTTTAAATTTTGCATCGTACCTCAGAAACTAACAGTAGTTTGTTGCAGTGGAGTCTTCAAGAAGGTCCACATTTTGAGGAGGAATTTGATTAAGAATTAGCTTCCGAAAGAAGGTGTTACTTAGTTTCTGGTGCTAGCAGGGCAGACAGTGAGAGAATGTAGTTAAGAGAACCTGTAGTAATAGTGGTTAAAAAACAAGAAAAATACTGGTTGAAAAGTGGCTGAGCTCTCCCCAGTTGTCTTTTTTTCCCCTCAGCTTTGCAAAAAATGGAGAAGCTCTTGCTTTTTCTTTGGAGAGTTAAGTGCAGTTGAAATTTTTAGTTTCTATATTTCTTGTGTGCTAGTTTACCTATTTTTGCATTTTTTGAGTTTCAGAAATGAATTCATTCCTTATATAAATTTTTAGTTTGACAATCATAGATTAAGCACTTGTGCTCATAGTTGATTCTGTGCTAGGTTTCAGGGGCTAGAAAGAAGAGTAAGACCCTTGTCCTGAATAAAGTCACGGAGTACAGTGGCTTTCATTTTGTTCTGTCTAAATTCCTGGGTGACATTCTTCTTGTCAACAGCAGTGGTGGCTCACTGTGGCAGTGATCTTAAAGGTGGGTTAAGATCTCTGCAAATAAAGAGAAGTTGTAAATACACCGTAGGGTATATGTGAGATACCACAGAAACATAGGAGGAGGAAGCATTTTTAGGTTTAGCCTGAGTGTTATCAGTGAGGAATACATTCAGAGAGTGATGTGAAAATAGGCAGAGGCTAATAACCATGTGTGCCAGGAGGGAAGAGGCAGAAGGGACAGCAGGAGCCACATCAAGTAAGTGTGAAACGTCCTGGGGTGTATGTGGGAACTACAAGCTGTTTGAGATTAAAGAGGCTGGAATGTGAGGCAGGGTGGTGACTGAGGCTGAGTAGAGAGGGCAGCTAGAGCAGCCTGTGTGCATGATGGAGTGACTGCATTATTCTGATTCTTCATGTGTTTAACTTTAGGAGCTAAGTAGTTTAGTTGATGCCATTTAGCAAATGCTGATTTGGGATTATCATGGAAGACTTGATACCTAGGTTAATTTTGGAATCTGCTTACCAGAGATCCTGTTGAACTTTTTTTTTTTTTTGCCTCTTCAGTACTTCATAGGCTTGGGACTGGCTATGCTTCCAAAACATTTCATGGAGTTCACAGCTGTTCTTAGGGTACCCTCTGACAGGGTAATTAAGGCAAATTGTGATACAGGACTAAGAATCTTACAATAAGGTTGACTGACTCCATGTTATTTTTTAGGATTCGCTGTGGCAAGACAGTCATCAATGGTGCTGGTTAAAGCTCCTTGTATTATTTGAGTTTTGTTAAAGGCATACCAAGTGATGTAATGAACCTTTGGAGAAAAATGTGAGAGACACTTCTGTGTGCACGTACTACTGCCTAAAGTTGGGGACAGGAGTACAGCTAGTAGGGTGGGCCAGTGGCATCTTGCTTGGAGCTACACAGACCTTAGCAGGAACCTTTGCTTAGCCCTATGGTCTTGTGCAAACCGATTAAACTCTGAGCATTTCTGTTTCTAAAATCTGTAAATGAGGGTAATAAAACCTATTGCAGAGGATTGTTGGGAATTAAATGATAATGTCTATAAAGGACTTGTTGGATTATCTGGTACTAAAGTGATACTGTCTCAGTAGTAAGTTTGTATTTACCATGTGGCAATGGTAAATGAGGGATGCATGTGTCTATTCCTGCATGACTCCATGGCGTATGGTTTCTGTTTCATATATACAGAGACATAGGAATATTTTACATTTCTTTGTAAAATATGGGTTATGTACTGTGAATAAATTAAGAATTAGTGCTTTATATCTAGGTGTATGGATCTTAGAATCCCCAAAATGTGTTTAGTTATGAAATTACCTTAAACAAGGGAGATCATACTTAAATAATAGACTAGGAGTTGAATTCCTAATCTCAAGGAGGTAGACACAGTTCAGAAATGGACAAAGGATAAGAAGTGGCAGTTTAGAAGGGGATAGCTGAAAAGTCAATCTATGTACAAAAAGATAACCAATCTAGACTGTGCACAGTGGTTCATGCCTATAATCCCATTACTTGGGGAGGCTGAGGTAGGTGAATTGCTTGAGCTTAGGAGTTTGAGACCAGCCTGGTCAACATGGCGAAACACTGTCTCTGCAAAAAATACAAAAAATTAGCCAGGCATAGTGGTGAGTGCTTGTAGTCCCAGCTAACTGGGGGGCTGAGGCGGGGGCATGGCTTGACCTCAGGTTTGCACCACTGCACTCCAGACTGGGTGATGCTGTGAGATCCTGTTTCCAAAAAAAAATGCCAATCTAACTAGTTATTAGGGAAGTTTCAACTGTAATGACATCATTTTCTGCCTTTGAGGTTAGGGAAAAATGAATAAGATTGGCAGTATCTGGTATTGGCAATGTTGTGGAGGCATGGCCACTCACATAGCTAGAGAGTAAATGGCAGAGACTTCTTAGCACACTATTTGGCAATATCTCTTAGAACTTAAAATGAGAATACCCTTCAACTAAGTGTCATGGAAAACAACCCAGTCCTCATGGCTTTGTGCAATATGTAAGCACAGTTTTAATCGGCAATCTTGTAAAAGAGCTCCATCCAAATCACCAAATAGGAATTGGTAAAAAAGGGTCTTTAGTAGGTGCGAGTCCCTAAAATTCTTAGGTTGTTCTATATTACACGTCACATTTTAACAGGTATCGTACAGATAATCTGAAACTCACACCATTATCTACTTTTGAAGCAGAAAAGATCCCTAGCTCTAATTTTACTGTGAGGGACATCTTTCAGTTGCCTACCTTTGAGTTGTAGAAGGGAAGTTTTTGTAAAGGAAGATAATACCAGGAGTCCCTTCTTTTTCCTTTTTGTTTAAAGTGCTTTAAGGCCAGGATGCTTGGCTCAGGCTTGCAATTCCAACACTTTGGGAGACCATTTTAGGTAACACGGCGAAAACCCATGTTTATTTGTTTTTTGTTGCTGTTTGTTTTGTTTGATACGAAGTCTCACTCTGTTGCCCACGCGGGAGTGCAGTGGCATGATATCAGCTCACTGCAACCTCCGCCTGCCGGGTTCAAGTGATTCTCGTGCCTCAGCCTCTCGAGCAGCTGGGATTACAGGCGGGTGCCACCATACCCAGCTAATTTTTGTATTTTTATCAGAGAGGGAGTTTCACCATGTTGTCCAGGCTGATCTTGAATTCCTAACCTCAAGTGATCCGCCCTTCTTGGCCTCCCAAAGTGCTGGAATTACAGGCATGAGCCACTGTGCCTGGTGAGCCCATGTCTTGTTTTTTTTTTTGGAGATGAAGTCTTGCACTGTTGCCAGGGCTGGAGTGCAGTGGTGTGATCATGGCTCACTGCAACCTCCTCCTCGTGGGTTCAAGGATTCTCCTGTCTCAGCCAGTAGCTGGGATTATAGATGCCAGTCATCACACTTGGCAAATTTTTTGTATTTTTAGTAGAGACGGGGTTTCATTATGTTGGCCAGGCTGGTCCCAAACTCCTGACCTCATGATCTGCCCACGTTGGCCTCCCAAAGTGTTGGTATTATAGGTGTGAGCCACCATGCCCAGCCCACAAGTGGTAGCTTTTTTTTGGGGGGAGGGTGATAGGGTTAGAGTTTTACTGATGAACACTGGAAAACCACTTGCTAGACAAATTCTAAAAGAGCTGTAACACCAAGTGGTAGCTTTTTAAAAGGGTAGTTGCAGTGTGGAATCTGAAATCATATCAGTGAATTTTTCTTGTACTAGTTACAAAAAAAGAATCCATTGATTCTCTTGTACTTTGAAAGAATCTTTATCCACGAGAATTGGGAAGCTGTCAAAGCTCATTGGTAATAGAAGTTCTGAAAATACTAGTTTTTACTGAAAAGCTCAAATTTAGTCATTTTGCAACAAATACGTCAGGAAAATAGTTTTACCTGAAGTGACAGACTCATTTTATTCCTTTTTTGAGAAAATAACTGCAGATACTCAAGCTTTTAAGTAACTACAATTTGCTTGTATGTAGTTCCTTCAGGTAGAGATGGTGCTTGACTGGTTGTCTTGCAACTCAAACAACTGCACAGTGCTTTTTGTCCAGACAGCCAGTATAGGTAGCAGAAGTGCTTTATGCATACTTCCCTGTTTATACACATTGTAAAAGGATGTATACTTAAGGGTTGAGATTAGGACTTTTTAAAAAAGTTTGCATAATTCTTCATTGCAAGTGCCAGAGAAGAATACCTTGACTACTAGTATAGTTCAGTGCCACTGTTTTGCTTCATGCTAAGGACCAGAAGCTTTGCTCATTATTGATTTTATTCTATCAGTGCAAATACAGCACAGCAGAAAAGGCAAATAACATCTTAGTGTTATTAGGAAGATAGTCTTAACTTCTTGAGCCTCCTGAAAGTGTCAGAAGTTAATTATACTGTACTTTGAGAATGGCTGCTCCACTCTGATGTGTGGTTTAAAATTGGATCAGGTGGCTGCGTGTGATTGCTCGCGCCTGTAATCCCAGAACTTTGGAAGGCTGAGGTCAGTGGATCACTGGAGGCCAGGAGTTCGAGACCAGCCTGGCCAACATAGTGAAACTCCATCTCTATTAAAAATATGAAAAATGAGCCGGGCATGGTTGTGCATGCCTGCAGTCCCAGCTACTCAGGAGGCTGAGGCACAAGAATCTCTTGAGCCTCGGAGGTGGAGGTTGCAGTGACTCAGTGCCACTGCACTCCAGCCAGGGTGACACAGTGAGATTCCCTACCCCTTACTCCTCAAACCCCCCCCAGAAAAGAAAAAAAATTGGATCAGGTATTCTTTGTGAATATGTATTTACATCATAGCAAGAGCAAGTGAGGATTTTATGCAACTTCATGGCATATATTAGCCTCAATAGGGAGGTCAGTTTGAAAAAAAAAAGTTAACAAATAAACAGGTATGGAAAGAAGAGAAGCAAATGAAAAAATGTCAGAAATTCTAAACAAAAAGAAGAAAAATCTAGGTATATGAAAGATAAAATATTGCCAGTTCTGATGTATCAGACTTATAATCCCAGCTCTTTGGGAAACTGCAGCCTAAAGGATTGTTTGAGCCCAGGAGTTCAAGACCAGCCTGGGTAGCCAGGTGCAGTGGCTCATGCCTGTAATTCCAGCACTTTGGGAGGCCAAGGCAGGCAGATTGCTTGAGGTCAAGAGTTGAAGACCAGCCTGGCCAACATGATGAAACCCCATCTCTACTGAAAACACAAAACAATTAGCCGGGTGTGGTGGTGTGTACCTGTGAATCCAGCTACTCAAATGAGGCACGAGATCATTTGAACCTGGGAGAGGGAGGCTGCACTGAGCCAAGATCAGGCCACTGCATTCTAGCCTGGGTGATAGAACAAAACTCCGCCTCAAGAAAAAAAAAAAAAAAAAAGACCAGCCTGGGCAACATAGTGAGATCCCATCTCTACAAAAAAATAAAAAATTACCCAAGTGTGATGGCGCATACCTGTAGTGCCAGCTACTTGGGAGGCTGAGATGGGAGGATTGCTTGAGCCCGGTGAGCTGCAGTGAGTTGTGATTGTGCCACTACCCTCCATCCTAGGTGATAGAGTGAGATTCTTTCTCTAAAATTTATTTTTAAAAAGATAAAACGTTTAGGACAAATAGTTAATGACTGCTGAAAAAACAACTACACACGAGCAAGATGAAATGAATTTGGACATTGGGGCATCTATGTTTAATTTCCTCAAACCGAAGTGAACCTTACATGTTGACACCAGGTCATACCTAAGGAAACGAACAGCATTTGTTTTCTTCTTTGATTCCTCAAACTTTAACAAAATCTAATTAGGATTTCAGCACCCCATCAGCATTTCTTTTGACAGTTAACGTTTTGAGGCTGGAACCTTGTGGTCACTCATTGTATTTTTAAGGATGACCAAATGGAGAGTCCAGCCTCTGGCATATTTCAGACAGCTTTCCTTGGCCTGGGTAAATGTTAAATGTAGAAAATAACTAGCTGGCTTTTATCGATGGATAGGTTCTTGTCTTTTTTTATTTTTATTTTTGAGACAGAATCTTGCTCTGTCACTCAGGCTGGAGAGCAGTGCTGTGACCATGGCTCACTGCAGCCTTGAACTCCTGGACTGAGGGGATCCTCCCACTGCAGCCTCATGAGAAGCCGAGACTATAGGGACGTACCACCATGCCTGGCTGATTTTTAAATTCTATTTGTAGAAACAAGATCTCACTGTTTTGCCCAGGCTGGTCTTGAACCCTGAGCTTAGGTGGGTCTGCCTGCCAAATCCCAGCCTCCCCAAGTGCTGAGATTGCTGGCTTGAGTCCCTATCCCCAGCCTGTTTGGTCTCTTTTATTCTGGGACAGTTCCTTGGTCTTCATTTGTTTTTTGCTTTTGTTTTTCGAAACAGAGTCTTGCTCTGTCACCTAGGCTGGAGTACAGTGGTGCAGTCTTGGCTCTTTGCAACCTCCGCACCCAGGTTTAAGCAATTCCCACTCCTCAGCCTCCTGAGTAACTCAGATTACAGGCACATACACTGGGCCTGGCTAATATTTTTGTATTTTTAGTAGAGTTGGGGTTTCACCATGTTGGCCAGGCTGGTCTTGAACTCCTGGCATCAAGTAATCTACCTGCTTTGGCCTCCCAAAGTGGTGGGATTACAGGCATGAGCCACCTGTAATCCTTCATTTTTTTTTTTTGAGACGGAGTCTTACTCTGCCACCCAGACTGGAGTGTAGTGGTGCTATCTCAGCTCACTGCAACCTCCGCCTCCCGGGTTCAAGCGATTCTCCTGCCTCAGCCTCCCAAGTAGCTGGGACTACTGGCATGTGCCACCATGTCCAGCTAATTTTTGTATTTTTAGTAAAGATAAGGTTTCACCATGTGGCCAGGATGGTCTCAATCTCTTGACCTTGTGATTCACTCACATCAGCCTCCCAAAGTGCTGAGATTACAGGCATGAGCCACTGCGCCCAGCCCCTTTATTTGTTTTTAATGACTTTCCTGCTTTTGAGGATGATAAGCTTGTGGAATGCCCCTCAATGTGAGTTGGATTTGTCTGATGTCTCCCATGGTTAACATCAGGTGAGAGACAGAGAGAGAGAGAGAGAGAGAGTGAGTGAGTGAGTGAGTGAGTGAGTGTGTGTGTGTGTGTGTGTGTGTGTGATGGAGTCTCACTCTGTTGCCCAGGCTGGAGTGTGGGGGCCTGATCTCAGCTGACTGCAACCTCTGTCTCCTGGGTTCAAGCGATTCTTCTGTCTCAGCCTCCCAGCCTCCCAAGTAGCTGAGATTACAGGAGCCTGCCATCATGCCCGACTAATTTTTTGTGTTTTTAGTAGCTATGAGGTTTCACCATGTTGGCCAGGCTGGTCTCGAACTCCTGACCTCAAGTGATCTGCCTGCCTCAGCCTCCTGGAGCACTACGATTACAGGTGTGAGCCACCATGCTCGGCACCAGGTGAGGCATTTTGGATGGAATTCCTCAGAAGTGATACTGCTTTTGGTGTATCTCATCTGGAGGCACATGGTGTTTGTTGACTTTTGTTTCAGTAGTGGTGGTAACTTTGACCTGTTGGTTAACGTAGTGTCTGCCATGCTTCTTCAGGGTGAAGTTATTTTGATTTTCCTTTGTAATAAGAACCTTGTGGGGAGATATTTTGAGACAGTGTAAAAATTCTGTCTCTCATAATACTTTGACTAATTTTAGCACACATTGATGATTTTTGTCAGCAACTGTTACTGCTACTATAGTGGCTGTCAAATGGTGGCTTTCTACTTCTGTTTATTTTTTCTACATTTATTATTTGTGTTTTATTGTTTTTGAGACAGTCTTGCTCTGTTGCACATGCAGCACTGCAGTGGTGCAATCTCAGCTCACTGCCACCTCTGCCTCCTGGGCTCAAGTGATTCCCCTGCTTCCTGAATAGCCGGGATTACAGGTGCCTGCTGCCATGCCTGGCTAACTTTTTGTATTTTTATAGAGACGAGGTTTTGCCATGTTAGCCAGGGTCGTCTTGAACTCCTGACCTCAGGTAATCCACTCACCTCAGCCTCCTAAAGAGCTAGGATTTACAGGTGTGAGCCACTGTGCCCGGCCAAGTTATTTTTTTCTATACTAGTGTAACTTTAGCTCATGATCATGCATTTTTCCCCAGTCTGTTGCATTTTGACGCACTGTCTATAATAATGATATCGGTAAAGCATTGTTATACACTTCTTCAGTGTTCCTATTTATTCTTAGGTCACTTGATGAATAATGTACACACCAAAACAAATCTAATGCAGTCTTAAGGTATTTTCTTGAGTTATACAGTATGTATACAAAACACCCACAGGAACTAAGTAAAAGTAGTTTTTTCTAAATTAAGAAGCTTGGAAGATTTTAGAAAGATAGTACACATGGCAAAATTTAAATGATAATTCATTTTTCTCCTTCCTCAAATGCAACCACTTTGCAGTTTATTATGTTCCTTTAGGAAACATTTATATGTATATGTGAGCATCTATGAATGTATGCTTTTTAGAAAAAATACGACTTACCTCCACACCTTACTGTTTTGTTTTATTTATTGTTGTTTTTTAGAGACAGAGTCTCACTCTGTCTCCCAGGCTGGAATGTAGTGGTATGGTCATAGCTCAGTGCAGTCTCGAAATCCTGGGCTGAAGTGATCCTTTCACCTCAGCCTCCTGAGGAGCTGAGACCACACCTGGTTAATTGTTTTCTTTTTTAATTGTTTAGTAGAGATGGAAACTCTGTTGCTCAGACTGGTCTCCCAACTCCTGGCTTCAAATGATCATCCTGCTTTGGCCTCTCAGATTGCTGGGATTATAGGCATGAGCCACTGAACCCAACTACCTCACTGTTTTAAAAAGCAATTTATTTGTTTATTTTTTTCAGACAGAGTCTTGCTGTGCCGCCCAGGCTGCAGTGCAGTGCAGTCTCACTTACCGCAACCTCTGCCTCCCAGGTTCAAGCTATTTTCATGCCTCAGCCTCCCAAGTAGCCGGGATTACCAGCACCTGCCACCATGCTCAGCTAATTTTTGTATTTTTTAATAGAGATGGGTTTCACCATGATGGCCAGGCTGATCTTGAACTCCTGGCCTCAAGTGATCCAGCCACCTTGGCCTCCCAAAGTGCTGGGATTAGAGGTGTGAGCCACTGTGCCTGGCCTAAGAAGCAATTTTAAAGGTTCTTTGGAAGGCGGGATGGGGAATAATTGCAGTAATATGTAGTATGTTAAAATACTATTAAAGTAGTGTACTTGATTTAGGAGTAGAGTATATTCACCCATATGTGGGCCAATAATACATTATAACCTATTTAAACATCTTGTCATTAATAGGATATTAATAATATCTTAGATTTCATTATTAGTGCTTGTTAAAGATTATTCTGATTTTCAGGAACTCCAGCATGTGGTTTACCTCCATCATCAATTATGATGGAAAAAAGAAATGTGTTGTGCAATGTTTAACCAAAAATAAAAAAAGAACAAAAGCCCCAAACCTCTGAAAACCTCAGAGCAGTCTTTTTAAATAGCATATGCATGACACATTGTATTAACTGGAACTTGTTCAGTTCTCTAAATTTAATTCTAATGGTGTCCTTTTTTTAAACTTGTTTTAAATTTCTTCAGAAAATCTTTTTTTTTTTTTTTTTCCTCAAGACGGTTTCATTCTTGTTGCCTAGGCTAGAGTGCAATGGCATGATCTCAGCTCACTGCAAAGTTCACCTCCCGAGTTTAAGCAATTCTCCTGCCTCAGCCTCCCAAGTAGCTGGGATTACAGGCTTGTGCCACCATGGCTGGCTAGTTTTGTATTTTTAGTAGAGATGGGGTTTCACCATGTTGGTCAAGCTGGTCTAGAACTCCTGACCTCAAGTCATTCCCTACCTTGGCCTCCCAGAGTGCTGAGATTACAGGCATGAGCCACTGAGTCCAGCCCAGAAAATCTTGTGTATTTTATTTTTAATTTTGCTTATTATTATTATTTTGAGATGGAGTCTCACTCTGTAGCCCAGGCTGGAGTGCAGTGGCGGGATCTTGGCTCACTGCAATCTCTGCCTTCCGGCTTCAAGAGATTCTCCTGCCTCAGCCTCCCAAGTAGTTGGCATTACAGGCGTGTGCCACCACACCTAGCTAATTTTTGTATTTTAGCAGAGACAGGGTTTCATCGCGTTCGTCTTGATCTCTTGACCTTGTGATCTGCCCGCCTCGGCTTCCCAAAGTGCTAGGATTACAGGTGTGAGCCACCGTGCTCAGCCCAAGTTTTGTGTTTTTAGTAGAGATGGGGGTTTCAAAATGTTGGCCAGGCTGGTCAACATGGTGAAACCCTGTCTGTACTAAAAAAATACAAAAATTAGCCAGGCGTGGTGGCACACACCTGTATTCCCAGCTACTCGGGAGGCTGAGGCAGGAGAATTGCTTGAACCCAGGAGGTAGAAGTTGCAGTGAGCCGAGATTGTGCCACTGCACTCCAGCCTGGGTGACAGAGCAAAACTCTGTCTTAAAAAAAAAAAAAATTACTGTTTAAATATGTACATCTGATTGATACATTTTACTTTTGGTTATGGACGATTGGTGTTTCAGTATTTAACTTTTTCAAAATAAGTTTTTAATTTAATGACAGTATAATTTAAAATATTAAAGTTTCACTAAACTGCTTCCAAATGGTTTGACTAAACCTAAAATTCTAGTTACCTGGTTTTATGGTACATTTTAACTTGATTTACATACTGCCACCATAAATCTCTGAATTTATCAAAGGACTGTCTGGACATTTTAGTAAAATAACATCTAAAACGAATATTTATAACTTAAAATTGAAACTATAACTTCTTAAAATCTGGAGATTGGTCTCAGCAAAGTCTGAGTATAATATGTTATTTCTTGTTATTTTAAAAATTAAGAAAACAGGCCAGGCTTTGTGGCTCAAGCCTGTAATCCCAGCCATTTGGGAGGCCGAGGTGGGCAGATCAGGAGTTAGAGACCAGCTTGACCAACATGGTGAAACCCTGTCTCTACTGAAAAGCAAAATTTAGCCAGGCGTGGTAGTGGGCGCCTATAATCCCAAGCTACTCAGGAGGCTGAGGAAGAATAATTGCTTGAACCTGGGAGGTGGTAGTTGCAGTGAGCCGAGATCAGGCTACTACACTACAGCCTGGATGACAGAGCAAGATTCTATTAAAAAAAAAAAAAAAAAAAAAAAAATGGAATATTACTCTGTATTATTGACCTTGCATAAAATGTAAGGTGACATTAATCCATACACAACTAATAATAGATCTGCTTTAAGGGATTACATTTTAACGTTCAAGTTGAAGTTTGCCATTTCACTTCTATTGCTTATTTGCAGTTACATTTTCTTTCAACTTTTATTTTGAGCCCTGCCAATGACAACCATTATGCTCAGGTGCTAGGGAGTTAGAAAAGCATTAACCTCGCCAGGCGAGGTGGCTCACACCTGTAATCCCAGCACTTTGGGAGGCTGAGGTGGGTGGATCACAAGGTCAGGAGTTCAAGACTCAGCCTGGCCAAGATGGTGAAACCCTGTCTCTACTAAAAATACAGAAATTAGCCGGGCATGGTGGTGGGTGTCTGTAATCCCAGCTACTTGGGAGACTGAGGCAGAGAATTGCTTGAATGCGGGAGGCGGAGGTTGCAGTGAGCTGAGATCGAGCCACTGCACTCCAGCCTAAGTGAGAGAGCAAGACTCTGTCTCAAAAAAAAAAAAAAAAGCATAAACTTCAGTTTTAAAAGAGAAAAGTTAACATTTTATAGTAATCTTATTCAATTTAAAAACAGATTTATGTGAATGATACAAGTATAATATTTTTAACTGTCATAATTGGCATTAACTTTAAATGCTTACCTGGACTGAGTTTTCACACTGTCTGATTAGGTACTTTGCAATTTCTGGAAGAGGTTGGAGCCGTTAAGGTTCTGTGAGTATTTTTCTTTTTTTCTAAATCTATAGAATTTTAACAGGTCTGTCTTTATTTTTTGTAGAGGTATGGTCTCACCATATTGCCCAGGCTGGTCTTGAACTCCTGGCCTCAAGCGATCCTCCCACCTTAAGATGTGTATCTTGTTAGAAGTAAATCAGATCTGGTGGTTTCAATGCTATTTATTCAGTCTCAAAACTGCCATGACTCTTTTACAGGCTCTTGAAATGGTAGACCAAAAAATACTTTCAGTATATTATTTCCTATTCTTTTCTGCTTATAGGATTCTGCAACTAATTTTTTAGTTACTTATTTTCTATATTTAAAGCCTACCCTAGTCCCAGCATACCTAAAGTTGTAAACATAGGGGTAAATAACTATTAAAATGATGTCCGATAGATAAATCTATAGAGAAGGGATTCAGAATCCCAAATGCTTATAACTGATACTGTATTCTTGTGTTCAAGGTTTAATTGTCAGTAGAGTAGACTTAAATTTGTGTATGTATATGTTGTAGGACCTCTTAGAAAAAAGCTAAAACTTTGACTTAGGTCCTTCTCTAGCCCTAGTAGAGCCTGTGTAAAAATAAATATGACCTGATATGTGGACAGATGGCTGGTGGTTAGGGGTGTGTTGGAGTCCTGGTGCGCCACTCCCCCAGTGGACAGTCTGTCTGGATCGCTTATGTTTGCACTTGTTTCTACTAGTCTGTCTTCAGGCAGTTATTAAAGTGCTTGGGGCTGTTTAACACATTCTTAAAGCTTATGCATTTCCAAAACACTGATTTCAACATTTTTACAAGGTGTTAAGGCCCATCCCACTAAAGTGTAATACCCTATACAGATTGCTGATAACAGATTTATAAAGCTTTGTTTTGAGACAAAGTCTCTCTCTGTTGACCAGACTGAAGTGCAGTAGCACAATCTCGGCTCACTGCAACCTCTGCCTCCCAGGTTGAAGCAATTCTGTCTCAGCCTTCTTAGTAACTGGGATTAAGGGTGCATGCCACTGTGCCTGGCTACTTTTTATATTTTTAGTAGAGACAGAGCTTCACCATGTTGGCCAGGCTAGTTTCAAACTCCTGATCTCAAGTGATCCACCTGTCTTGGCCTCCCAAAGTGCTGAGATTACAGGTGTGAGCCACTGCACTCAACTGCTAATTGTAAAACTTTCAAAAAAGAGCTAGGAGGTTTGGCAGAGAGGAAAGGGCCATTTTAAATGTTGGTGGTCGTGTATAGAGAAAGCCCGAGGGCAGCTAGATGTGCTCTGGGTACTCTTAGGCATGGGTATTATGTGAAGGTGAGAGCTGTTGGTTTCTGTTTTTGGTGATTGGTGCCCCTACCCAGCCAAGTTTCTTTGCTTATGTTAAACATGTTGACCAATTATATGAACATTGGAAAGACCAAGAGTTTCTTCCTTTGAGAGACTTGTATCCTCTATGAGATTGGTTGGTTATATGTTAAATTCACAGGGGTAATGTGTGTTGTGTAATCACATTGATTATAAGCATGATATCACAACCTACATTATCATTATAGCGGACAGAGTTTAAACATGTCACTTTTTATTTTATTTTGAGGCAAGCTCTCTGTTACCAGGCTGGAATGCAGTGGCATTATCATAGCTCACTACAGCCTCAAGCTGCTGGGCTCAAGGGATTCTCTTGCGTCAGCCTCCTGAGTAGCTGGGACCACAGATACATGCCACCACGCCCGGCTAATTTTTATAGAGATGGAGTCCCACTTTGTTGCCCAGGCTGGTCTTTAGCTCCTGTGTTGAAGTGATTCTACTTTGGCCTCCCAAAGTGTTAGGATTACAGGAGTGAGCCACCCTGCCTGGCCTGTACATGTCATTTTTAAATTGAAATGGAAAAATATGTAACATTTTAACAACTATAATGGTGGGAAGTAGAATAATTGAATTAGTATTTTGGTCTTAGGAGTTTATTAAGTAGATTTTACCATTATTGCTACTGGAAATCTGTCATCTTTTCTTAGGATGTAAGTTAACTGGAAGTTTGACATAGTTACTGAAGTTTTAAAGGATCACAGCTAAGGTTATTATAACTAAATTTAATTTTTTTTCTCTGTCACTCAGGCTGGAGTGCAGTGGCATGATCTTGCCTCACTGCAACCTCCACCTCCCGAGTTCAAGCAATTCTTCTGCCTCAGCCTCTCAGCGCTCGAGACTACAGGCGAGCGCCACCATGCCCAGCTAATTTTTTGTATTTTTAGTTGAGATGGGGTTTCACTGTGTTAGCCAGGATAGTCTCGATCTCCTAACCTCATGATCTGCCTGCCTAGGCCTCCAAAAGTGCTGAGATCACAGGCGTGAACTACCACACTGGCCTATTTAACTTTCTTTTTTTTTTTTTTTGAGACAGAATCTTGCTTCATCGCCAGGCGCCAGGCTGGAGTGCAGTGGCGCAATCTCGGCCCACTGCAACCTCCGCCTCCCGGGTTCAAGTGATTCTCCTGCCTCAGCCTCCCAAGTAGCTGAGACTACAGGCGTGCGCCACCACGCCCAGCTAATTTTTGTATTTTTAGTAGAGACGGGGTTTCACCATGTTGGCCAGGATGGTCTCGATCTCTGGACCTCGTGATCCGCCCACCTCGGCCTCCCAAAGTGCTGGGATTACAGGCGTGAGCCACCGCGCCCGGCCTACTTTCAAAAGATTATTTTGTCAGCCTAACAACCATTATAAGCATGTGGGGTCCTTGAAATGCCTTCCCAGTAGAAAGGAATTTAAATTTTTTTTTTTATGAGATGGAGTTTTGCTCTTGTTGCCCAGGCTGGAGTGCAGTGGCATGATCTCTGCTCACTGCAACCTCTGTCTCCTGGGTTCAAGCAGTTCTCCTGCCTCAGCCTCCAGAGTAGTTGGGACTACAGGTGCCCGCCAGCATGCCTGGCTAATTTTTGTAATTTTAGTAGAGACGGGGTTTCACCATGTTGGGCAGTCTGGTCTCGAACTTTTGACCTCAAGTGATAGCCTGCCTTGGCCTCTCAAAGTACTGGGATTACAGGCATGAGCTACTGTGCCCGGGCCCCCCTGCCCCCCAATTTTTTTTTTTAATAGAGTTGTGGTCTTGCTATGTTGCCCAGGCTAGTCAAACGGAACTTCTCGAAACACATATGCATTGGATGTTTTATTGTCAGTTAGTGCAGTTATTTGCCTTTCTCATCTTAGTTGGTGGTTGAGGTTGGATGTGTACCTTGAAATGATCTATGCTGATTGTGACCTCCTTAAGTCTCCTTTATAAAATTTGAATGTGGCCCAGCATGGTGACTTGGTATCTCATGCCTGTAATTTCAGCACTTTGGGAAGGCCAAGGCAGGTGGATTACTTAAGCTCAGGAGTTTGAGACCAGCCTGGCCAACATGGAGAAACCTCATCTTTATGAAAACTATAAAAATTGGCCAGGCATGGTGGCAGGTGCCTGTAATCTCAGCTGCTTGGGAGACTGAGTCAGGAGAATAACTTGAACCTGGGAGGTGGAGGTTGCAGTGAGCTGAGATTTTGGCACTGCACTTCAGCCTGGGTGACAGCCATACTCTGCCTCAAAAAAATTAAAATTTCAAAGTAAGTTTGATAATTTCTAGTGTTTCCTCTAGGAGATTGGGATTCATGTTACTATATTGAACAATTTTCCTGAATATCTGTAAGTGGGTTTTATTTACACAGAAGACAAATAGTAAACATCTAAGATAAAGGTAGATGTGTCATGGACATTGGAGGTATGAGTTTGAATTTGGCTTTTCATTGACTTGCTTTTTGAATTTGGTTAAAATAATGCCTGAGGCTGTTTCCTTAATCTGTAAAATGGAGTCTTAAATTACCTCACTTGGTTGGTGTAAAGGTACGGTGGAAATGTATTTCACATGCTTGGTTCAGTTTACCCATAAGAAGTCACTGAATGGTTTTTTTACTTTTGTTCTCAGTATTGATGAAATTTTAAAGTTTATCGTTAAATTGTAATTGTGGCAGAAATAATCTGGAAATGATTAAGCTGCTTGTATGTTAATGACTTTGTTTTACTGGCTAGAAGATGTAACATTTCATCTACAGTAGCTCTTTTGGTTCTATCAGAATTAGCATAAATGCGAATTGTGCAGAACTGTCGTAATGTAACTAAGAATTTCATTTAAGTGAACAGTCCAGATAATTTTATTAATATACATTATTAAGTTATAGAACCAACTTTAAAAAAAATATCCTATATTTGCTTTTTTTTTTTGGGAGATAGAGTCTGGCTCTGTCACCTAGACTGGGGCACAGGTGCAAGATCTCGGCTCACTGCAGCCTCTGCCTCCTGGTTTCATGCAATTCTGCCTCCGCCTCCCAAGTAGCTGGGACTACAGGTGCACGTTACTATGCCTGGCTAATTTTTATATTTTTAGTAGAGAAGGGGTTTCACCAGGTTGGCCAGGCTGGTCTTGAACTCCTGACCTCAGGTGATCCACCCACCTCGACCTCCCAAAGTGCTGGGATTACTGGCGTGAGCCACTGGGCCCTGCCAGTATCCTCTACTTGAACTTGTTCTATAGTTATTGCAGCAAAATGAATCCAAATGTACTCTCCTAGGCAAAGGAAGGAGATTTAACAGTGTCTAATGTAACAATCTTAGAAAATTCTAGTTTTTTTGCAGTATAGGTAATGCTAATGGCATCTCAGGTTATATGTATGAAAAGTATTTAGTTTAGTTTTTTTTTTTTTTTTGAGACAGAGTCTTACCCTGTCACCTAGGCTGGAATGCAGTGGTGCCATCTCGGCTCACTGCAACCTCTGTCTTCCAGGTTCAAGCAATTCTCTTGCCTCAGCCTCCCAAGTAGTAGGGATTACAAGCACCTTCCATGCCAGCTAATTTTTGTTATTTTTAGTAGAGATGGGGTTTCACCATGTAGGCCAGGCTGGTCTCGAACTCCTGACCTTGTGACTCGCCCGCCTTGGGCTGCCCAAGTGCTAGGATTATGTGACATTCCTAAATTCTTCAGCATGTATTTCTAAAAGACTTTTAAAAAACATAGACAATATAGTTATTACATGTTAAAAAACATGACACTAACTCACTGATAATAAATATTCCAGTGTTTCCTGATTATTTAATTTTTTTAATTTTATTTGAATTGCGATTTAAGTAAGTTTCTTCCATTATGATTAGTTGATAGGTCTTAAGTTTGTTTTTCTTTATGTCAAGGATTCCCCTCTTTTTCCCCTTTTAAGTTTATTTGTTAAAAAACTCAGATGTTGGTTGGGCATGGTGACTCATGCCTGTAATCCAAGCACCTTGGGAGTCCGAGGCAGGTGAATCACTTGAGGTCAGGAATTCGAGACCAGCTTGGCCAACATGGTGAAACCCCGTCTCTAAAAATACAGAATTAGTCGGGCATGGTGGCAAGCGCCTATAATTCCAACGACCTGGGAGACTAAGGCACAAGAATTGCTTGAACCCGGGAAGCGGAGGTTGCAGTGAGCCAGTATCGCCCTCCAGCCTGGTCTACAAAGCAAGACTGTCTCAAACCGCCTCCCCACCCCGCTCCCCCAGAAACCGTAGATGTTTGTGCTGGAGAGTTTCTGAGGTCTGGATGTTGCTGACAGTATTTTTGTGGTGTATTTTCATGTGTAAATCTGTTCTCGGAGGACATGATAGGTCTAGAGACTTCATCATTTTCTGGAATTTTTTTTTTTTTTTTTTTTAAGCAGAATCTCGCTCTGTCACCCAGGCCGGAGTGTAATGGCGTGATCTCGGCTCACTGCAACCTTCGCCTCCTGGGTTCAAGCGATTCTTCTGCCTCATCCTCCAGAGTAGCTGGGACTACAGGTGCCCACCACCACGGCCAGCTAATTTTTGTATTTTTGGTAGAGACGAGATTTCACCGTGTCAGCTAGGATGGTCTCCATCTCCTGACCTCATGATCCACCCGCTTCGGCCTCTGAAAGTGCTGGGATTACAGGCTTGAGCCACCTAGCCCAGACTTACTTGATGTATTTTTAGTAGAGATGGGGTTTCACCATATTGGCCAGACTGGTCTCAAACTCCTGACCTCATGATCCGCCCGCTTCAGCCTCCCAAAGTGTTGGATTACAGGCGTGAGCCACTGTACCCAGCCCATTTTCAGCATTTCTGTGTTTAATTGACAAATATGTCATAGGTGAGAAACAGGAAAATTTTAATATCTTGGCCAAGGTTTTATTTGTTCAAGAGAATGATGGATTAATGTGGCTGAGTTCAGGTTTGGGAAAATATTGATATAAATGGGGAAGCATATAGCACTTAAGTGAAAGTTTTTTTAACCTATTTGTCCCTAAGTGTAGTAAACATACCTATTCTATTTCACTAGAAGGAGAAAGAGCTTAGTAAGCAGGAACAATTTACAGCTATCAGAGACTGAAAATGTAACATTGCATTTTGTATTATGCTTTCTGCTAGGAGAAGGGTTATCTACAAAGCCTAGTAAAATTGTATCTTGGAAGAAAAAAAAGGGTTGAATTACCTAGAATGGGAATGTCAGGCAGAAATATTTAGATGATACTTCTCAACCGGTTTTGTTTTCTTGATACATTGACGTTCTCAGAGTGCATGAAACTGAGAATTCTCATACTGATTTTCTTATGGACGATAACAATTATATGCTTATTTTCTTTACCTACTTGTTTAAAACATTTAAAATGGAAATATAAACCAAATGGGCTGTATAACTCTACCTCTGGGAAACAATCTTCAAGCTTTCGGTGGTGAGATTATTGTAGTTTCTAAAGTTGATGAGAAGGTGGTATAATTTGATAATAATCGACTGCAACTTTCCCATGAACAAAAACACACAAATCTGCCTTGTCTAAGAACCACATCTACTTAGCAGTAATATGATATAAAAACTGTTAATGTAGACATACCCCATATTCAAAATACAGCAGTTTTACCCTAAAGCACCTCTTCTTGCAGGTATAGTTCACTTAGTGATGGTTACTTTTATGTGGAAAATAAGTAATCCATATAAAACTTTTTTTTTTTTCCAGAGTCTCACTTTATCTCCCAGGCTGGAGTGCAGTGGCACAATCTTGGCTCACTGCAACCTCTGCCACCCAGGTTCAAGTGATTCTCCTGCCTCAGCCTCCCAAGTAGCTGGGATTACAGGCACATGCCACCGTGCCCTGCTAATTTTTATATTTTTAGTAGAGATGGGGTTTCGCCATGATGACCAGGCTGATCTTGACCTCAGATCATCCTCCCACGTTGGTGTCCCAAAGTGCTGAGATTACAGGCGTAAGCCACCATCCTTGGCCTAAAACTTTTTCTTGATTGTTCTTCAAATTCCTTTGACAAACAGAAATGAAATTTAATGAATTAGTTTTAGATAAGTTCTGTTCAATAGAAATATGTGAACTAAATATATATGATTTTAACCTTCTAGTAGCCACATTAAGAAGTAAAACAAAGGCCCTGTTTGTTGATACGTGCCTATATCCTAGCTGACTGGGAGGCTGAGGTAGGAGAATTGCTTGAGCCTAGGAGGTTGAATTGAGGTTGCAGTGAGCTATGGTTGCTAGACTACAGTTTGGGCAACGGAGCAAAACCCTGTCTCAAAAAAAAAAAAAAATTAGTGTTATATACAACCTCACATATCTAAAATGTAACAGTGTAATGAATTGTTGAGTAATTTTACTTTTTTTGTTATTGAGTCTTCAACATCTGTATGTATTTTATCCTCACAGAACAATTCAGTTCAGACCAGCCACATTTCAAGTAGTTAGACATGTGTGGCTAGTGGCTTCTTGATTGGACAGAGCAGTTTAAGATGTACTGCTTCTAAAATCACTGTTTAAAAATATTTTGTTGCTGGGAAAAAAGTAATGATATTTGTAGAATTAGTTTTAGCTATGGAAAAATACTGGAATTATTAATTTTCACTCTGACTTAAACTTATTAGAAGTTTTATATCCAAATTCTTTATTCCCTTGTTACCACCCTAATTTTTAAGGAAGATACGTGCAATTTACTATGTTGTGTTAATGTTAAGACTTTTGAAAGAGCTATGCTTTTAGATCATACAGGGAATGAGGCTTTTATTTAAATAGTAACTAATCAACCGCATGTGTTTCTGTGGTTGTAATACTGGTGGTGACTTTTGTTTAAAGGCACATTTACAGCCTGGGCATGGTGGCTCACGCCTATAATCCTAGCACTTTGTAATCCTAGGCTGAGGCAAGTAGATTGCTTAAGCTCAGGACTTCAAGAACAGCCTGGGTAACATGGTGAAACCCCAGCTTTATGAAAAATAGAAAAATTAGCCAGGTACAGTGGCACATGTCTGTAGTCTCAGCTACTTGAGGGGCTGAGGCAGAAGGATCACACTTGAACCAGGGAGGTTGAGGCTACAATGAGCAGAGATTGTGCCACTTGCACCGTTCTAGTCTCAGCTACAGAGGGAGACCCAGTCTCAAAAAAAAAAAAAAAAAAAAAAGCACATTTACTTTATTAAAATCTCAGTATGAAGACTATAAAAATCTTTGATTATTTAGGGATCAAAAATTAGTTTGTGCCCTGTTGTTGTTGTTGTTTTTCCTGTTGGACATTCTGCATGAAGATGTGTGTGCCCTTCTAGTAGCCACATAAAGAAGTAAAGCAAAAGCCCAGTGTGGTGATGCGTGCCTGAATCAATTAATATTTCGAACAGTGTTAGGGTATCCTAACTTGTACATATCCTAAGGAAGTGTCAGCACCTTGACTATGTTTCTTCCTTGAAGGAACATTTAACCTTTTCTTTTTTTGAGATGGAGTCTTGCTCTGTCACCCAGGCTGGAGTGCAGTGGTGTGATCTCGGCTCACTGCAAACTCCGCCTCCCGGATTCAAGCAATTCTGCTTCAGCCTCCCGAGTACCTGGGACTACAGGTGCGTGCCACCACTCCTGGCTGATTTTTTGTATTTTTAGTAGAGATGAGGTTTCACCATGTTAGCCAGGATGGTCTCGATCTCCTGACCTTATGATCTGCCTGCCTCGGCCTCCCAAAGTGCCACTGCGCCTGGCCAGAACATTTAATCATCTAAAAGAAAGACATGACAGTGTGTAAATGAAAGCAAACAACAGTAGTAAGAGTGTATGTAGAAAAACACTGAGTCTTTTGTGGACTCTTCCAGTGCATACCCATGGCTTCAGTCAGGTTTTCATCCTTGCACATCTGGCTGTCAGACTCTGTTCTGTATAGATGGAGATAAGGTGTATAAATGTAAAAGATAAAATATACCTCTGTTTTTAGTTAATGAGACTAAAACATGGTTGTTACCATGGAGATCTGGGAGCTGGGGATGATGGTAAAAACCATGTTAGATTCTCACTTAGAACTGTGATGTTGAGAGACTTTGTTCCCTTGCTCATTGTTTAAGTAATATCGAATAATTGCCTGAGATGAGCTAAGCAATCTGACAGCCACTGTAATGTGCAACAGTAAATAAAACAAGTAATTTTGCTCTTATGAGACTTGCCCTGTTAACTATACCACAGTGGCCATCAATCCATGAGAAAGAGAGAGAGAGTGTGTGTGTGTGTGTGTGTCCAAGTTCTCCTGCCCCACCCCCAGAAATTATAATTTAAGTCTGTGTTGGGGCCCTGGAATCTGCATTTCAATTAGTCCCTTGTGGTGATTCTTAACATAGGTGGTTCTCAGACCATACTTGAAGGACATTTCTTTAGTTTTACAGTGTAGGGGACCTTGTACTTAATGTTTTTTTTTTCCCCTTCCTTCCTCCATTCACTAATCAGTTCACTAGAATCTGACATGCCATTTAACTGTTGGAGTAAATATGCTTTTCTTTAGAGTACCTGTGACCCCCTCTGTCAATCCACTAGATGCAATTCCATCTTTCTTTCTTTTTTTTTTTTTTTTTGAGATGGAGTCTCACTCTGTCACCCAGGCTGGAGTGCAGTGGCACTATCTTGGCTCACTGCAACCTTCGCCTCCTGGGTTGTAGCAGTTCTCTGCTTCAGACTCCAGAGTAGCTGGGATTACAGGCTCCCACCACCATGCTCGGCTAATTTTCTTTTCTTTTTTTTTTTGTGAGTGGTGTGTGTTTTTAATAGAGAAGGGGTTTCACCATATTGGCCAGGCTGGTCTTGAACTCCTGACCTCATGATCCTCCTGCCTCGGCCTCCCAAAATGCTGGGATACAGGCGTGAGCTTCTGCACCCGGCCACAATTCCATCTTTCGTAGGGATTTTTGTCCTGGATCTATGTGTGTTACTCCTAAGTCTTAATGTTTCCTCCTTTCCACTTTTACAGATACTTATTTAAGACTGACCTAAAGTATCTAGTTTCTTCTGCTAGACTATAAAATCTATAGGAATTTTATAGGGGGAGGGAGAACTGATGTCACAGAGCTAGTTAGAACTAGCTATCTAGAATAGATATGGAATCTAGATTCTTTTCTCTTGGTTCATTGTGATACTGTACTGCTGGCTAGAAATAATGGCTTATTTTCCCCTCCACAATTAGTAAAGTTCATTTTATAAAACACGAAAGCTAAAATAAATGGAAAACTGCTGATGATTCTGCCAGCCAGGACTAATCACGGTCAGTATTTTAATGCTCTTACTTATTTCTGTTAATGTTCCTGTGTATGTGTGTACCTACATATATGTACACTGTTCTTTTTGTGGTAAAAACACATTTTAAAATAAGATCATATTCCAGATTCTCTTTTAGTGATGCACTTTTTTCACTGAACAATGTCATAAATGCATGCTCACACTGAATATTCTTTCACATTTATAATGTCTCTGTGAGATTTTGTTCGGTGTATTATAATTGAATCCCTTTTTCCTGGACCTCTAGTTTCTTCCTTAGTTCTCTCTATTTACAGACAGCTAAACCTTTGAGCATGTTACAACTTTATCTAAGGAAATGATGTAAGAAAGATAATCCTTGAGTCAGAGGGTAAGACACTGCCAAGTCAGCAATGAGGCAGAGTTATGCCAGTTGACACTTGGACCAGGAATAAGACTGATCATTTTCCCAAGTATTTACCTACTTGGAATACAGTATTAGACTTCTTGAAAATTGAGGTTGACCTTTTAAAGAGCTGATTCTTAACTGTATAAACCAAGAGAAAGAATAGGTATAATTACAGTGTAGTCATATTGAAATTAGCCAGGCTGAATGAAGTCCTTTTTGGGACATAGGTTTAGTTTGGCACAGCCAGAATGAAAATTTGCAGCCGGTACAGAGTGCCACCAAGTGGCGGGTTGGAAAGCCCACACTAGACTGCTTTGAGCCACACCGTTTGACTTTTTACTTGAAAATACCAATCCAAATGTGGACCTTGTGTTCCAGTTTTTTTGTTTTTTTTTTTTTTTGCATAAGAAATAAGGCAGCTGGGCGCGGTGGCTCACACCTGTAATCTCAGCACTTTGGGAGGCCGAGGCGAGTGGATCACCTGAGGTCAGGAGTTTGAGACCAGCCTGACCAACATGGTGAAACTCCGTCTCTACTAAAAACACAAAAATTAGCTGGATGTGGTGACACACACCTGTAATCCCAGGTACTCAGGAGGCTGGGGCAGGAGAATCGCTTGAACGTGGGAGGCGGAGGTTGCAGTGAGCCCAGATTGCGCCACTGCACTCCAGTCTGGGCGACAGAGCAACACTCTGTCTCAAAAAAAAAAAAAAAAAAAGTCAAAGAAGAACATTTTACAAGTTAGACTTGGTTTTCTCCTCCTGTCATCAGCTGGTGTTAGCAGCATTATGTCAGTATCTATCTTATAAAGTAGGAAAGCAGTGATTCCCACTTGATTGGTATGTAAGTGTTGGTAGAAGGAAGGGGTGCAACAGCCTTTTTGGCAAGAATAAGGTAAAGGTGCATCCAGGACTTTCAGGTAGTTTGGATGAAAGGTTGCAGGTCTAATACAGTTTTGTGTCGTGGACTTGACTTGATATGACTAGCTTCACAAGTACCTAAATAGCTTGTGTATGTAATCTTCATAATACCTTGAGGCAACCGAGTGGTTGTGTTTTCCTCATAATTGCCTTTCTTCTCTTCCTTTTTTCTTGGTATTAATATGTAAGCTTGTCCACTTAATTTCAATATTGAGTCACTGTATGTAAGTTATTACTGTGGTTTAAAGCTAAGGAGTAAATGGAAAATACTGCGTAGGATTAGCATATATTTTTACCTTTTGAATTTAATATGCATTCTGTACTTTTTTCTGAAGTTATTTGATACTATATGCTATTGGTTGGATTATAAGTGAAATCAGTAAGACTGAATAGAGTATGGTTAGGAGACGCGAATCTGGGGCCAGAATGCTCGGAGATATATTCTGACCCTGCCACACAGTAGCTCTGTGTGTACTCAGACAAATTAAACCTCCTCTGCCTTTGTTTCTTAATCTGTAAAATGCTGACTCAGGTTAAATGGAATAATAAACATAAAGCACTTTTTTTTATTCTTATTTCTATCTTTTGTCAAATTTTTTAGTGGAAAAAAATATGCAAATATAAAAGACTTTCTGTGAAAATCCAGTCATCTAAAAATTGAGTTGGAAATAATTAGCATGAATCCATGATTTACTTTCTCTCCAAGTGTGTATTTTCTAGCTCTGGCTTGGAAGCAATGACCAATCTGTTAACGATGAACACCTCTAGTGACCAGATTGTGGCCTCTGTGCTTTTTCTCACTAAAAGGGATCAGCGGTCCATGCTGATAAGACTGATTATAGATGGGGGCAAGAAATATACAAGGTAAATCTAGAATATCACATCATAACAGAAAGCAAAAGTGCTCTCAATATTATTGGAGTCATATCAATAGATGAAGGAGCTGACATGAAGAGGCTGTTTTGCTGGCAAAGATGGGACGATTTGAGCATCAAAAAAGATTGATACAAGCAAAATATTTATGACTGTACATTAATAATGATACTGAAGAAATTAAATATTTGGTTATCATTGGGCAATGTCAGGGCCCTAACACATTATTCTGAAATTTTTGAAATGTCTTTGAACTCCCCTTTTTTTTTTTCCTTTTCCAAAAAATAAAAAAGGCTTGCTCTGTTGCCCAGGCTGGAGTGCAGTGGCACAATGATAGCTTACTTAGCCTCACAACCTCTTGGGCTCAAGCACTCTTCCCGCCTCAGCCTCCCAAGTAGCTGGGACTACAGGCATGCACCACCGTGCCCATTAATTAATTAATAATATATGTACATACATATGTGTATATATGCATGTACACACACACACACAGATATTATATATATTATAGATAGGCCAGTCTTGAACTCTCAACCTCAGGTGATCTTCCTGCCTTGGCGCCTCCCAAAGTGCTGGGATTATAGGCATGAGCCACTGTGCCTGTCTAAATTTTTTAGTTTTTAATTTTTTTGTAGAGACAAGGTCTCGCTATGTTGCCCAGGCTGGTCTCTTAACTTCTGCCCGTAAGTGATGCTCCCACCTTGGTCTCCCAGAGTGCTGGAATTACAGATGTGAGCCACTGTGCCCAGACTGGACTCCTCTTAAAGCAGAGACTGAGATAGGGATTTGCCAAAGTTGGTTTATTTTGCAGATAACTTCAAGAATCAAAAGTGAGGAAAGGGGAAGAATGCACTGGGGAGTTAGGAAAAGCCAATGAGAGTTACTTTATTGAGTTTCCTGTAGAGAAATGGGACTTCCAAGGAATTCACAGCATGCCTCCCAGGTTTATCCATCTGAAAAATTGGAGCTCCCTGCCCCCACCCTCATACACATAAATTTATGCATGTTATTCTTAAGGGTTTTCTCTGTCCAGTGTTTCTGGGCTGCCTCTGTACTCGAGGCTTTGGAGAAAGCCCTGAGATAAAGAAGCAGCCATGTTGAAGGCATGTGCTTGTGGGTGGAAAGAGGCGAGACAACTGAAGTGTGTGTGGGATTGTCCACCACAGCGATGAGTCAGGTGATGTGTGAGATAAAGAGCACAAAACCTTCTAGGGCAGAAGGGAAAGAAGAAAGTATTTATCCTGCCTTTACTGTACTTAGTATGTTTCAGAGCATCCAAATATTTGATGAGGGACACTTGTTCTTTATGGAATAACTCTGGCTAAAAAGCACAGAAGGTGTGATAGAATGAGAAACTCATGGTTTTCAACCTTCAGTGACATAATAGATTTAGGCAGTGATCACAGGTAGCTGCCAACATTGTAGAAAGACATCAGAGGTAACATCTCCTGTGGAAGTACAGAACACTCATTGTGGAATATTACTGCCCCTCGCAAACAGACAAGAGAAACCAAGTTGAGCCTTAGGATCTAGCAACAACTTTATAGGGAACAGAGGATGTATTAAATACTACTATAGGAGTGTCACTAGCAAAATCCAGGCAATGAGAAACTAAAAGACAAGTGATAGCATTTTAGGTTTTTGATTTTTTTATCCAAATAAATTGCAAGAAAAAGGGCGACATTAGGTTATAAGACAAGAGTCATAATCAACCAAATACCACATACAGATCTTATTTGAATACTGATTTGAACATACCAGTTATTAAGAAAGACATTTTTTAATCTGGAAAATTTGAGTACTGATTAGATAGTATTAAGTTTTACTCATAATTTTTTTTTTCCCCAGACCATCTCTGGCAATTTTGGTCTTTTTTTTTTTTTTGGAGACAGAGTTTTGCTCTTGTTGTCCAGGCTGGAGTGCAATGGCACGGTCTCTCAGCTCACTGCAACATCCATGTTCAAGCAATTCTCCTGCCTCAGCCTCCTGAGTAGCTGGGATTATAGGTCTACACCGCCACCCCCAGCAAATTTTTGTTTTTTTTATTAGAGATGGGGTTTCACCATGTTGGCCAGGCTGATCTCGAGCTCCTGACCTCAGGTGATCTGCCCACCTCGGAATCCCAAAGTGCTGGGATTACAGATGTGAGCCACCACACCTGGCCAGTTTTGGTCATCTTTAAGGACAGCATTTTGTCTATTTTTTTTTTTATTTTTTATTTTTTATTTTATTTTATTTTTTTTTAAGATGGGGTTTCACCATGGTGGGCAGGCTGGTCTTGAACTCCTGACCTCAGGTGATCCACCCACCTCGGCCTCCCGAACTGCTAGGATTACAGGCATGAGCCACCGCGCCCGGCCGCATTTTGTCTATTTTTTAAAAGTCAGGATTTTTCTTTTGTTTGTTTGTTGACATATGGTCTCACTCTGTTGCCCAGGCTGGAGTGCAGTGGCACCAATACCACTCACTGCAGTCTTGACCTCCCTAGGGCTCAGGTGATCCTCCTACCTCTGCCTTCTGAGTAACTGGGACTACAGGCATGTACCACTATGCATGGCTAAAAAAGTCAGTTTTAACAGATACTGGTATTTATAAATCAAAGCATAAGAATAAAAAATTAGGTCTGACATTTATATTCTAGGAGGATTAGGGTTGGGGGAGAAGCATGAATTATCTTCAGTTATCTTCTAATTTTATTGGAGGTGGGTTCATAGATGTCTTAAATATATAAAAATGTTATACATTATTGATGTCAAAGCAGGAGGATTGCTTGAGTCCAGGAATTCGAGACCAGCATAGGCAACGTACCAGGACCTCCCCCGCTTACAAAAAAACTAGCTGAGCCGTGGTAGTATATGCCTGTGGTCCTAGCTACTCAGGAGGCTGCAATGGTAGGATCACTTGAGCCCCAAGGGTTTGAGTCTGCAGTGAGCTGATTGTACCACTGCTCTCCAGTCTGGGCAGTAGAGCAATACCCTGTCTCTTAAAAAAAAATGCATTTTTATATATCTAATTCAATATGGTAAACGATTATTAAAATGATGCAAAGGGGAATGCAGTGAGTAAAATCCAGAATGTGTAATTGTGTAGGATTTGTGACTTTGGTCCACTACATAAATATCAAGAAAACAGTGAGAAGAAACTCTTGTGTTAAATAGACCTAAGATTATATATCAGCATATCAATTGTATGCATGTGTGTATCTTGTTGGGATCTTGATATGAACAAACCACATGTAAAAAGATAGTTATTAGCAATTGGAAATAAACACTTAGTGGATATCTGATGACAAGGAATTTTTGCTGATAATTTTTAGGAGCAATAATGCTGTTGTGGTTATGTTGAAATAAAAAAGCTCCTGTTTTTCACTGTTGCTTACTGGTGTACTTCAGCATCTATGTAAGGGGTACTTGGTACAGATGTGTGGGTATAGAATAAATAAGATCAAATTATGCTCATTAATTGAAACAGGTGATGGGTATATGGAGGCTCAGTTTTTTGTGGTCTCAATTTAAGCATTTCTATAAAAACTTAAATCTGTTTCATCGATTACTAAAGATCTTGAAGATGTCCTTCAGAGTCTCCATGAGGTGCTCTATTGGCTCTTTAAAAAATTTTTAATTTTAATTTACTGTAGATAGGCAGCAGCAGGGAGGGGCAAGGAGGGGGAGTCTCACTTCATTGCCCAGGCTGGTCTGGAACTCCTGGCTTCAGGCAGTTCTCCCAAAGTGCTGAATTTACAGACTTGAGCTACCCTGCCGAGCCTACTATTGACTCTTTCTTTTGTAATTAAAACTACTTTTAATAAATAATGATTGACTTCTCATAGTAACTAATATTTCTAGAATAGTGAGCAGTTTAAATACTTTTTATCAGTCTGAGAACTGAAATTTACCCCATTTTCCCCTCTGGTTGGGGAAACCCTTAAATTGTGTTGAATTTGTAAAAATAATGCAAGTGCTTAAATCAGTATTTTGGTTTTCGTTTTCATTCTCAAAGATGTGTGGCAGTTGTTTTTCTCATTCTCTTTATAAGCTATAAGAAAATTATTGGATTCCCAGGATGGGGACAAAAAAAAAAAAAATCATTGGAAATGTTAGTTTCTGGATGGTGGTTCTGTGAGTTTTTTTTGTTCACCCCAGTCTATATATTTTAACAAATTTTAACTATCAGTTGAATGCTTTTCAGATGTCAAGCACTGGTCAGGCTCTGAATGCTGCAATGAACAAGTTAGCCTAATTAGTCCCTGTTGTTATGGAGTATGCATCCTACGCATTTTTGTGTTTTAGGAGGTAGTGAAACAGTGATTTATTTGGTGATAGTTAAATTGAACTTTAATGACATGGTAATCAATATGATAGAAACAGTCTATTAAAATATTAATACCTATTTTCTTGACTTGTAAGGATTTGTAATCAAACTGAAATATAAACTAATTCTCAAAGCTCAGATGGAAGATGACCGAAGAAGCAGGTAGAGTGTTTAATTGTATACAGACAACTTGATGTATAAAGCTGACTGAGGTAGATTTTTCTCCAGTTCTTTGCATGTCAGAAGTTTGTGTTTATGTGTACTGGATGATTGTAATTCATGCCTTTGGTTAATTCCTGTTAATGTTGAGACTATTGGCTCTTGTTCTGATAAGAGCAGAGCAAATGGTTAGGAGCCAGAGGTAAACGTCACACAGTTTAAGGTTAGTTACTGAGCAAATGGGAAAGAACAATTCTAGATATTAAATCACTAACTGCAGGGCCAGGCATGGTGGCTCATGCCTGCAATCCCAGCACTTTGGGAGGCTAAGGCGGGCAGATCACCTGAGGTCAGGAGTTTGAGACCAGCCTAGCCAACATGGTGAAACACTGTCTCTACGAAAAAAAAAAAAACAAAAACGAAAATTAATGGGTGGTCTGTAATCCCAGCTATACTGGGAGGCTAAGGCAGGAGAATTGATTGAACCCAGGAGGAAGGTTGCAGTGAGCCAAGATTGCACCACTGCATTCTAGTCTAGGTGAAAGAGCAAGACTCCATCTCAAAAACAAAACCAAACACTATTTGCATAAAAATTATTTAGATGTTTGTCTAAAATGAAACTTGAGAGAATCAGGTAAGGGAAACTAGAAAACCATTTGAGGGAAATAATTATTCTGGAGTAACATCCAAACTTCTAATAATTAAATGTGTGTTGTGCGTACATTTTGAAGAGTGGGTAGAAAATCCTTGGATCCTTGAGTATGACAGTCTTTAAAAAAAAAAAAAGTCCTTGGGAAAACATGGCAAATGAATTGCTCTGTGTGTGTGTGTGTGTGTGTAAGTGAGAGTGTCAGAGAGAAAGAGAGATAGACATGGTCTGAGTCTGTTGCCCCAAGCTGGGGTGCAGTGGCATGATCATAGCTCATTGAAACCTTAAACTCCTGGGCTCATATGATTTTCCCACCTCAGCATCCTGAGTAGCTAGGACTACAGGCGTGTGTCACCACGCCAGGCTACTCCTGGCCTTAAGCACTCCTCCCAACTTGGCCCCCCAAAGGACTGGGGTTACAGGCATGAGTCTCCATGCACCATCTAGATTACTCTTAATAAACAAAAGATAATATCCTATTTAAAGACTTTTTTGGGAGCCCTGTGAAATGGATATTTATTTTTGTAATATGAATGATCACATGCTAATTAACCTGAACTCTATGCATATTTACACGTGTACTTTTGGGAAGATTTTGGTAATATGTACACCCTCCAAAATGAGGCCAGTGGAGGTGAATACTTAGTTTCTTAACCCTGTGCTGCTAATCCTTACTGTGCTAGATATTTGATTAAAATAGATTAGGTCCAGGCATGGTGCCTCACACCTGTAATCCCAGCACTTTGTAGGGGCTAAGATGGAAGCACTGCTTGAGCCCAGGAGTTCGAAGTGAGCTTGGGCAACATAAGGAGACCCCTATCTCTATTAAAAAGTAGCTGGATGTGGTGGCATGTACCTGTAATCCTAGCTACTCTGGAGGGTGAGGCAGGAGAATCGCTTGATTGCTTGAACCTGGAAGATGGAGGGTTACAGTGAGCTAAGATCGAGCCACTGCACTCCAGCCTGGTGACAGTGAGACTCCGTCTCAAAAACAAACAAACAAAAACAAATCCACAAAACAGATTAGTACTTGCATATATGTAGTAAATCATACCTTCATAAACCAGGTAAATACAGTGTGAGCAACTTTTCTTTTAACTGAAGCAATGTATAGCAGTTGTGAAATCTATGAATTATAAATCTTTTTATTAGGGCATATTTTTTAAGCCTTTCATAGAAAATATGGCTGGGTGAAGTGATGCTTGTAATCCCAGCACTTTGGGAGGCTAAGGCAGGCAGATCACTTGAGGTCAGGAGTTTGAGACCAGCCTGGTCAACACAGTGAAACCCCATCTCTACTAAAAATACAGTAATTAGCTAATCTCAGCTCCTTGGGAGGCTGAGGTGAGAGAATTGCTTGAATCCGGGAGATGGAGGCTGCAGTAAGCTGAGATCGTGCCACTGCACTCTAGCAAGAGTGACAGAGTGAAACTTGTCTCAAAAAAAAAGAAAAAATACAAAACTTACATAAAAGCAAAGAGGTACCAGTCCTGAAGCTTTGATAGTTATTAACACTTGAGTAATTTTGAAACAAATCCCAAATTAGCATTTGGTCTGTAAACTCATACTAGCTATAGTTTGGATATATATATATTTTTCCCTCTTAAACTGGCATTCTCTTTTATCTCTTTGGTATATTTTACCCTGATGACTACTTTCACTTTGTCATGAGAATAATGTAAAAGTGCTTCTCTTCCTTCCCTCCTCCGTTTTATGATTGTAGACAGGATGTACCTGAGTTTAGTTAGTCTAGCTTTTCTTTGATGTTGTTGAAGGGATCGATAGCAGCTGTAGTATTTGTTCTCACCCTTTTGGGGAAAGGGAAGAGGCAGAGGACTAACTAGGCTTTGAATCTAGATTAAACTGGTGTTTTGCTCAAATATTTCAAAATTGTGGATTATTTGACTTAGAGAATTTCACTGTAGTTCTTTGTTTTTTTTCTTTTTTCTTTTTCTGTTTTCTTCTGTTTTCTTTTCGAGACATGGTATCACTCTTTTGGCCAGGCTGGAGTGCAGTGGTGCAACTATAGCTCACTGCAGCTTTGAACTCCTGGTCTCAAGCAGTCCTTCCATCTCAGTCTTCTGAGTCGCTGATACTACAAGCATGCAACACCATGCTCAGCTAATTGAAAAAAATTTAAAAAGACTTTTTGTCTATAGGGGGTTTGACTATGTTGTGTAGGCTGCTCTGGAACTCCTGAGCTCAAATGATCCTCCCAAAGTCCTGGGATTACAGGCATGAGTCTCCAGGCCTGTCCTATAGAGATGTCAAGCTCAATTGCTAGTTTTTATTTTGTTTTTAATAGCTAGTTGACTATAAATTATTTTTCCTTGAAAGGCAGTGACTGACATGTGACTTCTATAGTGTAATCTCATCTAATTAACATGCAGTTGTGTTATTTGCATCACTCTCTTCCTTTATACATACATATATACATGTGTAGGGGGGCATTTGAGCTAAGATGCTGATTCTTAACATTTTCTGTACTGTACATTTTTTTGGCAGTCTGAAACCTGCGGATCTCTTTTTATGTTTCAGGATGTCTTTATTTTTTATTTTTATTTTTTCGAGACGGACTCTTGCTCTGTCACTCAGGCTGCAGTGCAGTGGCACAATCTCAAGCTAACCGCAACCTCTGCCTCCCAGGTTCAAGCAATTCTCCTGCCTCAGCCTGCGAAGTAGCTGGGGCTATAGGCACCTGCCACCATGCCCGGCTAATTTTTTGTAATTTTAGTAGAGGTGGGGTTTTACCACGTTGGCCAGGATGGTCTTGATCTCCTGACCTCAAGTGATCTGCCCACCTCGGCTTCCCGAAGTGCTGGGATTACAGTCCTGAGCCACCTCACCCGGCCTCAGGATGTTTTAAAATGCATAAAATACATAGGATTATAAAGAAAACCAATTATTTTGAAATCTAGTTAGCAAAACGATTAAACTCAGTGATAGTGAAGTCAAGAGATCGAGACCATCCTGGCCAACATGGTGAAACCCCATCTCTACTAAAAGTAAAAAAATTAGCCGGGTGTGGTGGCACGCACCTGTAGTCTCAGCTAACTCAGGAGGCTGAGGCAGAAGAATCGCTTGAACCCAGGAGGTGGAGGTTGCAGTGAGCCGAGATTGCGCCATGGCACTCCAGCCTGGTGACAGAGCAAGACTCCGTCTCAAAAAAAAAAAAAAAAAAAAACCTCTGTGATAAGTGCTTAACATAATAAGAAGTTCTAACAGCACATCTAAATTTCACAATGATGAGTGCAGATGACATTTAAAGAGCTCAGCAATCTAAAGTGGTGTGAAAAAATCTGATTTGGCTGGGCACAGTGGTTCACACCTGTAATCCCAGCACTTTCGGAGGCCTAGGCGGGCGGATCATGAGGTCAAGAGATCGAGACCATCCTGGCCAATGTGGTGAAACCCCGTCTCTACTAAAATTAGAAAAATTAGCTGGGTGTGGTGGCACGTGTCTGTAGTCCCAGCTACTTGGGAGGCTGAGGTGGAAGGATCACTTGAACCCAGGAGGTGGAGGTTGCAGTGAGCCGAGACTGCGCTCCACCCTGGCAACAGAGTTAGACTCCGTCTCAAAAAATAAAAAATACCTGAATTATATTGATGTCAAAATTACTGTAATTCTGTGGTTTAGCGCCAGCGTTCATAATTGAAGGACGTGTTAAATTTCAGTTAGGGGACAGTGAAGATAAGTGTGTCATTTTCTCCCACCCCCACCTCATTTTTTATTTTCCTGTATTTTATCTGCGGACTCCTTGACTGTGATGGCCAGAGTAAGTTCACCTGGACTAAGGCCTTGTTTATGTCCTGGGATGCCAAATTTGAAGCTAAAGGATTTGAACTTAGAATGTAATCATCAGATAAATCTGTTTTAAACATTTCTGTCTGCCAATTTTAGTGGCTTTAAAAATAAGTCGTAACAGATCAATAAATGCTGGATCTCCAAATGGTCTCTATGCAGTTTGTGAGTTTGCTTCTTTGTTTTTCCTTCTTGGGCTACCTTTTCTTATTATATATTGGTTTGTGATTAATATAGGGTTAATATTTTAAGTAGTTTCTAAACTTCCATGTTGGCTATTATTGTCTTGCTTTTATGTTTTTTTCTTTTAAAAAACATTTTAATTCTTCTGCAGGATTCGGAAACTTCAGATACGAAATATCCCGCCTCACTTACAGTGGGAGGTAAGAATTTCCCTATTTAAAATTAAGATCTGAGTATGTAAGCCTATTGCTCTTAGTTTTTTCAAAGCTTTTTCTCCTTTCCTCAACTCTTGGGTGTGCTAGATCATAAAATTCTTCTCTTATGACCTGTGTCTTGGTGTGGGTTTTTCTTCTTAAGGGCACAGTATCTTTTAAAAATCTGATCTTTGAGATAAGAAGAAACCAAAAATTGAAATATATTCTTGGGTAACTGGGTAATCTTTCTCATTCATTCCCATCCCAACAGGATTTTGTGGCTTTCAGTGCTTTCGGATGAATTTGCCAGTTGTATTTAAATATGAAGTTACTATCTTGGCAAATTATTAAAAATACAAATACCTGCTACTTTGTGCTTTATTTAAAAATTTTACTCTGCTTCCTTTTGCTCAGATGGTGGCACTGCAGTGATTGTGTAATGTGTTTAAACACAAACTATTGAGCACAATTGAGTAGGCTGTGTCAGCAATTTCCAAAGCATAATAATGATGTCATGGTGAGAATTTGAGATTCCAGTAGTTGAAAGGATAAAAGAAAATATCTGTTGACTCTTCAGACAATGGAACCTGAAAGTTCTTAAAACCCACCTTGGAGAGGGTGGTTCAGAGAAACTGCTTAGCTTTTATGTATTTCTAATACAAAAAATCAAGAGTAACTAGTTTTGTGTGTTTTAGACTAGTCTTCTAAAATGACATTTGATGAGTCACTAAATCATAACCCCCATCAACATGCAAAGTTTGGTTAAAAGGTTACTTTGGTGAGAAGTTGAAGGAAGTTGGTTTACGTCTGATTCTCCAAGTTTTCTTGGTTGATCACAAGTGATTTGTGCTGAGAATATTTATCTTCAAAATATTATTATTAAGTTTTGCAGGAAGGGTTTGATTTTTGGTATGTGCTGAATATTTTGCAAGTTGTATAATGCATTAAAAATACACTTTATAGATGGAAACATGGTGAGTTATAAGATTAAGTTTTACACGTTCTGTTTTCAGATTAACTTTTGTTTAGGGAATTCAGTAGCTTGGGGGATAGGTCCTCAAATCAAGTGTTGTAATAGCAAGATTACTACTTTCATCCCTTTATTTTAAGATGAGCCATATTAAATATGATTTAAAATGTAATTTAATAGGATGTTCTTTTTTTGCGTTCAGGAGCTACGTCTAGTGTAATGTAGCTTTCTATGAAATAGTCAAATGTTAGAAACCAAGTTTAAGTGAATTATTAGAGTATTAGCATATCTGCTATGGCCAGTTTCCTTTTAATTCATTCATAAGCTCTCCACATTTAGAGAATTTAGCTCTTAGTTTATTGCATTTTCCCTCATTCTGGTTATTTGCCATATCTAACTTTTCTTAATTTTTATATTTCATGTTACTCTCCTCATTGTCCTTTTGAGGTAGTGTCAAGTTAGTGAATTATCTCTGTTTTCAAATGGGCAAATATGGGCACACAAGATAAAATTAAGCAAGAGCACATACTGAATCGTAAGACACTTGGAACTACACTTTGAAACTCTTCACCTTTGACTCCCTTTAAAAATTTGATGATTGCATATTGATCAACAAAAACGATTATATTGAGGGCTTGCTATGAATAGGATGAGCTGTTGTTAGGTGTTTCTTTCCTTAAAGACTTGTGAGAAACCTATTTCCTTTTTGAGAAGGGTTACTTTGTGTGTGTGTGTGTGTGTGTGTGTGTGTGTGTGTGTGTGTGTGTGTGTATTTTTTTGGGGGGTGGGGATTGAGTTTTGCTCTTGTTGCCCAGGCTGGAGTGCAGTGGTGCAATATAGGCTCACTGCAACTTCCATCTCTCAGGTTCAAATGATTCTCCTGCCTCAGCCTCCTGAGTAGCTGGGATTACAGGCATCTGCCACCATGCCTGGCTAAATTTTGTATTTTTAGTAGAGACAGGGTTTCACCATGTTGGTCAGATTGGTCTCAAACTCCTGACCTCAGGTGATCCACCTGCCTTGGCCTCCCAAAGTACTGGATTACAGGCATGAGCCACCGTGCCCGGCCTGTGTATGTTTTATTATATGCACTGGGTATGCAGCTTTTCTTGTGCCAAAGCCTTATCAGTGATAATTTTGCACTTCCAGACACCTTTTATAATGGAAGATTAGGCTTTGAGTCATTGATTAATCTTAGAATCACTGAAAGTGGAACAGGCAGACATTATGTACCTTTGATGAAGTAGAATATACATGGCACCACTGAGGAAATAGTCTTATCTGAAAAGGTTCAACTGGTTTCAGTCTTAATCTAACTTTGAGTTCACAACAAATACACAAGGTAGAGGGGCAAATTAAATGATATATCAAATAAACAGCTAGCTGTGTCCTATATATGGGACATTACACAGGACAAATGATACTGTTTTGCTAGATGAGCAGTGGCATAAAAAAAGGATCCTGTTACAGGGTAAGACTCAAGAGGATAACAAGAAAGCACTGTAGTAAGTTCTTAGTGAGCAACGTAAATAGCCCTGTGAAGCAGCATGGAGCACCTAGAAAAGCCTTATAGTGGTATATGTTTCTCTTTTGCAGGAAGTGGGGCAGCCTTTGAGGTCAGACTTGGAATTATTTCCTAGCTTCACTACTTTCTCATTGTATGATCTAGTTATAGGATCTCTGAATAGATTTTTTAAATTCTCTGAGCCTTATTTTCCTCGTTTCAAGCAAGGGGGTGATGATGATGCCTCCCTCATTGGGTTGCTTTGAGTATTAAAGAGGATTATGCATGCTAAAGCCTTTAAAACAGTGCTTGGTACATATAAGTACACAATCTGTTTTAGCTATGATAAGAACAACAAATTCACCAGCTCTCAACCTCAAGTTTTGTGCTTGTTTCAGTCAGGTCCAGGTAGGAGCACAGATAACAGAGAATCACACAGGTACTGGAAGGTGAAAGAGCAAAGAGAATCCAGAGTAATGACTGTAAGGAGCAGCTATCGCCTAAGGGCTGGAAGACCAAACAGAAGTTGAGGTTTTGGATTCTAGAGACTTGGAGGGAAGAGCCCTGAGTACCTGAGACTCAGATTTCTGAGCAACGGGAGTTTCTTGGCTGTGGCTAGAGCCTGGGATTTGGGGAGGAGACAGGAGTTACCAGTTTTGTTCTGAGTGTCCAGAGCAGCTAGAGGATGTGAACAACTGCTGATACAGTGATAACAGCTGATGGACAGGGACCTGCAGATGCAGTGATGCTGACTGATGGACGGGGACCTACTGATGTGTGATGCCAACAGATGGACAGGGACTTGCAGATACAGTGATGCCAACTGACGGACAGGGACCTGCAAATACGGTGATGCCAACTGATATTTGGGACCTTCTGATGCCAACTGATGGATAGGAACCTGCCAATGTGATGCTGACTGACAGACGGGACCTGTGATGCCGTGATGCTGACAGATGGAGACCTGTGGATATGGTGATGCTGATTGACGGGCAGGGACCTGTGTATGCAGTGATGCCAACTGATGGGCGGGGACCTGTGGATGCGGGGATGCCGACTGACGGGCGGGGACCTGTGGATGCAGGGATGCCGACTGACGGGCGGGGACCTGTGGATGCGGTGGCATATCTTGTATGCTGTGTCAAGCAGGTTCAAACAGTTTCTAACCATTTAGTTTTAGATGATGATAAAGCACTTAAGGGTGGGCACTGGATTCTGCTAAATGTTTATGGCAGATGAAGATATGGAGAGACTAACGTTTTGAAGGACTCACTGTTAGAGAATTAGGTAATTTGTTTTCTCCCAAATATATGGAATATAGCAGAGAAATAAGAGAAAATGGTTTCTCATCCATCCCTCACTGACTTGCCTGAGGTACCTGAAGAGTAGACTCGGTGTGATCAGAACTGGAAGGGCTCCTCCACAGAAACAGTTCCCGCAGCCCGCGATGTGGACGTTCAGATGCTGCATGGAGGCGTACATTAGGAGGAGGATTTGAGAGCGCTTCCTTGGGTGGATAAAGGTAGGGCTTTGGGAGAAAGCCCTAGTGGAATACTTGATGTTAAACACCTTGAGATATTATTTCTTTTGCCTATTCAGTTTCTCAAGTGGGCTCCATTTTCTAAATTTAAGAAATGACTTGTTGCTGTTTTGTTTTGTTTTTGAGATGGAGTCTTGCTCTGTCACTTAGGCTGGAGTGCAGTGACACGATCTTGGCTCACTGCAGCCTTCACCTCCTGAATTCGAGCAATTCTCCTGCCTCAGCCTCCTGAGTAGCTGGGATTACAGGTGCCCGCCACCACACCTGGCTAATTATTGTATTTTTAGTGGAGATGAGGTTTCACCATGTTGACCAGGCTGATATTGAACTCCTGACCTCAAGTGATCTGGCCACCTCGGTCTCCAAAAGTGCTGGGATTACAGGCATGAGCCACTGCTCCCAGCAGGAATGTTTTTTTGTATGTAAAAATAATAATAATAATACAATAAATGGGGCTGGTGACTCACACTTGTAATCCTACCACTATGGGAGACCAAGGCAGGTGGGTCACTTGAGGTCAGGAGTTCTAGACCAGCCTGGCCAATATGGAGAAACCTCATCTTTACTAAAAATACAGAAATTATCTGGGTGTGGTGGCACAGGCTTGTAATCCCAGCTACTCGTGAGGTTGAGGCAGGAGAATCACTTGAACCTGAGGGGGGGGGTTACCCTGAGCTGAGATTGCACCATTGCACTCCACCCTGGGCAACAAGAGTGAAACTCCTTGTCAAAAAAAAAAAAAAAAAAAGAAGCCAGGCGTGGTGGTTCACGCCTATAAATCCCAGCACTCTGGGAGGCCAAGGCAGGCAGATCACCTGAGGTCAGGAGTTTGAGACCAGCCAGGCCAATATAGTGAAACCTCGTCTCTACTAAAAATACTAAAATTAGCCGGACATGGTGGTGCTCGCCTGTAATCCTAGCTACTTGGGAGGCTTAGGCAGGAGAATCGCTTGAACCCAGGAGGTGGAACTTGCAGTCAGCTAAGATCATGCCACTGTACTCTTGTCTCAAAAAAAAAAAAATGCAAGAGTCTTAAGGAAAGGATTTCTCAGTTTTTCCTAATGTTATTTTTAGGAAACTACTCTCCGATCAAAAGAACTAAAACTCCTAGTAAGTACTCAAAAAAATGTCCAAAGTTGAGGGTACCTTCCTTGAAGTGAAGCATAAGACCTTATGTAAAAGAAGACATTGGGTAAATGAAGTGGTCCTATAGAAAAAGGCAAGGAAGGTTGTCATTCTGGGGGCTGAGGAGGAAGGTGAAACAATGTTTCTCACATTTACTGTATGGGGAAATAGCCTGTGCTACAGTTAGTCACCTGCATCTAAAAGTTCTCCATGCTGGTGGGGCCCCCACATCACTCATGACTGCAGTGAATATTTTCTGAGCAGATTTGCATATGTCGTCTGACAGGTACCTATGGGGCATACATACTTTAACATCACAATCTTGTTAGAAAATTCAGAACGTTTCTTGGTTTTACTTCAATACTTGCATATTTGATTTTTTTTTCCTGGACTTAATTGATCCGGGAAGATGAATATTAAGTGAGGCTCTGGTCAAAGAAGGGAAGCCAAGTATTCCTTATTTAGAAGAAACAAGCAGACCTGGTGTGGTGGCTCAGGCCTGTAATCCTGGGACTTTGGGAGGCTGAGGTGGGTTGAGGCCAGGAGTTCCAGACCAGCTTGGCCAACATGGTGAAACCCTGTCTCTACTATAAATACAAAAATTAGCTGGGTGTGGTGGCTCACGCCTGTAATCCCAGCATCTTGGGAGGCTGAGGCAGGCAGATCATCAGGCCAGGAGTTTGAGACCAGCCTGACCAACATGGTGAAACCCCGTCTCTACTAAAAATACAAAAATTAGCCGGGCATGGTGGAGTGCATCTGTAATACCAGCTACTCAGGAGGCTGAGGCAGGAAAATCAAGTGAACCCGGGAGGCAGAGGTTGCAGTGAGCTGAGATTGTGCCACTACACTCCAGCCCAGATGACAGCGAGACTCCGTCTCAAATTAAAAAAAAAAAAAGCGATGCATTGTAGCACACGCCTGTAATCTTGGCTGCTCAAGAGGCTGAGGGACAAAAATTGCTTGAGCTAGGATGCAGAGGTTGCAGTGAGCTGAGATTGTGCCACTGCACTCCTGGGCGACAGGTGAGACTCTGCTTTAAAAAAAAAAAAAAAGTGGGAAAGTAGTGATGCCATGTTACCTAGTCTGGAGGAAAAAAACAAAACAATACCATAGTTAATATAAAATAGCTCTGAAAGACCCCACCGTAAGCCTTGGATGAAGATGTGTTGAGAATTGGAAAGCTGTCTTGATGTTTATGGGGAGGCTCATGATTTCCAGGGGAAGAGAGTAGTCAGGGACCACGGGGTGAGTTAGGTGACATCCTAGTGGATGTCGGCATTCTTAAAGGCAGGAGCTGTCATTTATCTTCTTTCCAACAGCTGATTGTTTTTGGTGCTGTGTTAGGTGCTACTTGGTCTACAGGGATACAGGAATTAATGCCAAATAGACATTTGAGAAGCATTTTATTTACTTATTTTTTAAGGTAGCATTTCACTCTTGTTGCCCAGGCTGGAGTGCAATGGCATGATCTCGGCTCACTGCAACCTCCATCTCCTGGATTCAAGCTATTCTCTTGCCTCAGCCTCCCAAGTAGCTGGGATTATAGGTGTGTGCCACCACACCTGGCTAATTTCTGTATTTTTAGTAAAGATGGAGTTCTCCATTTTAACAGGCTGGTCTCAAACTCCTGACTTCAAGTGATCCACCCACTTCGGCCTCCCAGAGTGCTGGGATTACAGCTATGCCTGGCTGAAAAGCATTTTAAGTGTAATTGAAAAGTGAAAAGCTAACACCATGAGTTGCCTTTTTTTTTTTTCTTTTTTTTTTGAGATTGAGTCTGTTGCCCAGGCTGGAGTGCAGTGGCATGATCTTGGCTCTCACTGCAACCTCCGTCCCCCGGGTTCAAGTGATTCTCCTGCCTCAGCCTCCTGAGTAGCTGGGATTACAGGCATGCATCACCACGCCTGGCTAATTTTTGTATTTTTAGTAGAGACGGGGTTTCACCATGTTAGGCTGGTCTCGAACTCCTGACCTCGTGATCCACTCGAGATGCTTTAACTCAACAGAAGAAAACATCTGTAGAAACACTGGTGTTGATATTATCCATGACCTGAGCAAGAAGTAATGGGAATCAGAGATGTTAAATATTAGCAATAACCAATTTAAAGACTGCCTCTGTAGCCAGACAGCTTGGAGTTCTAAATAAATAGCAGATAAACTGTGTGTTCTCGGTAGGTGCCTTTCTTCTCCGTGACCTTACTTTGAGCACTTGGCCAATAAGTAGCTGACAGTAAGCACTTATGTGTTGGGCACTGAATTAACCAATTTTAATCTTCACAACAGTCCCAGGTCCCCACTTTATAGATAAGGCAATGGTGGTACAGAGAGGCGAAGTAATTTGTCTAGGGTCATGCAGCTGGAAAGTGTTAATGTCTACTCTTAATAATTCCATTACTTAATCATTTTGTTTAACAGAAAACTTCCCCAAGGCCAGGTGCAGTGGCTCACGCCTGTAATCTCAGCACTTTGGGAGGCCAAGAGTGGGCAGATCACGAGGTCAGGAGATCAAGACCATCCTGGCTAACATGGTGAAAACCCGTCTCTACTAAAAATACAGAAAATTAGCCAGCCATGGTGGCACACACCTGTAGTCCCAGCTACTTGGGAGGTTGAGGCAGGAGAATTGCTTGAACCTGGGAGGTGGAGGTTGCCGTGAGCCAAGTTAGTGCCACTACACTCTAGCCCGAGTGACAGCAAGACCGTGTCTCAAAAGAAAAAAAGAAAAGAAAACTTCCCCCCAAAGGGTTGATTCTGTTTCTTTGAGTTATTATCATTTAGTTTCAACATGCCTCTAAAAAGTTTGACAGTTAAACCAATAGAAACTGGATCTTCCCGAGGTCTGGAAGTAATGTACGGTTATGAGTGATGAATGAACTTCCTTGGGGAAGTTACTAGTAAAGTTCTGTTTTAAAGAACTGTAGACGCTAGAGTTCTTCATGCATGGCTGATCTGGGGTGGGGCAAACTTTACATCATCAGAAGGAATCTGGTGATAGGTGTGCTGAGGGAATACCAGAGTTCCCTACAACTGATGTATATGAATGGTGTATGAGGCAAGCATTTCTGACCCCACCCTGCTCCCTCCATGTTTACCCCATGTTCTTTGCACTGTGATGCCTGGACTTTTGTCCAGTGCTTCTATAGTTTTTCTGGATGTGATTATCTTAAAGGTCATCATGCCCTTTATTGGTTGATTGACAAAGACTCTTGACTCTTACTGTCCAGGCTGGAGTGCAGTGGCACGATCACAGCTCACTGAAGCCTTGACTTCCTAGGCTCAAGTGATTATCTATCTCAGCCTTCTGAGTAGCTGGGACTACAGGTGTGCACTACCACACCTGGGCATTTTTTTTCCTTTTGTATTTTTTGTAGTTTTATTTTTTTGAGACAGAGTCTCTGTCGCCTGGACTGGAGTGCAGTGGCGCGATCTTGGTTCACTGCAACCTCTGCCTCCCAGGTTCAAGCAATTGTTGTGCCTTAGCCTCCCGAGTAGCTGGGATTACAGGTGCCCACCACCATGTATGGCTAACTTTTGTATTTTTAGTAGAGACGGGGTTTCACCATGTTTGCTATGCTGGTCTTGAACTCCTGACCTCAGGTGATCTGCCCACCTTGGCCTCCCAAAGTGCTGGGATTACAAGAGTGAGCCACTGCACCTGACTAAAAGTTTTAAATTTTAATGAAGTTCATTGTATTCTTTTCTGCCAATCTCATTTTATGAATAGTAGTTTTGGTATCCTGTCTAAAAACTTTTTGCCTAAATCAGTTATGAAGGTTTTCTCATTGTCGTAAACCTTTGGTGCGTTTTGAATTAATTTTTATGTAATGTATGATTCAGGCTGAGGTTTTATTTTTTGCATGTAAATCTCTCATTTTAACACCATAAATTGAAAATACTATTCCTGCCAGGCGTGGTGGCTCATGCCTGTAATCTCAGCACTTTGGGAGGCTGAGGTGGGCAGATCACCTGAGATGAGGAGTTGAGACCAGCCTGGCCAACAGTGAAACCCTATCTCTACTAAAAATATAAAAATTAGCTGGGTATGGGGGCAGGCGTCTGTAATCCCAGCTACTTGGGAGGCTGAGGCAGGAGAATGGCTTAAACCTGGGAGGCGGAGGTTGCAATGAGCCTAGATCACGCCACTACACTCAAGCGAGGGCGACAAGAGTGAGATTGTCTTTTAAAAAAAAAAAAAGAAAGAAAGAAAGAAAATGAAAATACGTTTTTTTTTTTTTTTTTTTTTTTTTTTTTTTCCATTGAATTGCCTTCACACTTTTGTTACAAATCAGTTGACCATATTTATGTGGGTCTGTGTCTGGACTCTCTTCTCCCATTGATTTATATGTCTGTCCCTTTGCTACTACACTTTATTGGTTACTGTGGTTTTATATTGTAAGTCTTAAAATTGGATAGTATTATTCTTTCAACTTTATTCTTTTTCAGAATTGTAGCTATTGTAGTTACTTTGCTTTTCCATATGTATTTTAGAACCAGTAAGTCTACACAAAAATTCTGCTGGGATTTGATTGGAATTGAAATAAGTTAACAAAAAAAAACCCTTTTGGAATAATTATGAACTTTACCAAGTTGTCTTTGTATGACTGGCTTATTTCACTTAGCATACTGTTCAGCCGTGTTGTAGCACAGGGGTCCCTAACCCCCAGGCCTCAGACTGGTACCCGTCTGTGGCCTGTTAGGAACTGGGCTGTATAGCAGGAGGTGAGTGGTAAGTGAGCAAGCATTACTACCTGAGCTTCGCCTCCTGACAGATCAGTGGTGGCATTAGAGCCTCATAGGAGTGTGTACTCTATTGTGAACTGTGCACATTGAGGGATCTAGGTTGCTCCCTCCTTAGGAGAATCTAATGCCTGATGATCTGAGATGGAACAGTTTCATTCTGAAACCATCCCCCCAATCCCACTCTGTGACTGTGGAAAAATTGTCTTCCATGAAAGCAGTCCCTGGTGGGAAGAACTTGGGGAACTGCTGTTAAAGCATGTGTCAGAATTTTCTTTTGAGAGCTAAGTAGTCTTCCTTCGTATGCGTATCCTACATTTTGTTTATCCTTCTGTCCATGGACATATGAGTTGCTTCTACCTTTTGGCAATTGTGATCAATGCTACTGTGAATGCAGGTAAACAAATACCTCTTTGAGACTCTGCTTTAAATTATTTTGGGTATGTACCTAGAAGTGGCATTGCTGGATGTTATAGCAATTCTTCTTTTCCTCTCCTTGAATAAACCAGTGAAAAAGATGTTACAGCAATTATGTTTTTAATTATTTGAGGAATTGCCGTAATGTTTTCCATAGCAGCTGTACTGTTTTACATTTCTACCAACAGTGCCCAAGTGTCTTCTCATTTCTCCACGTCCACTCCAACACTTGTTATTTTCTATTTTGTTTTGTTTTTTCTAAATAGAAATTTTTTTTTTTTTTTTTTTTGAGATGGAGTTTCACTCTCGTTGCCCAGGCTGGAGTGCAATGGCGTGATGTCGGCTCACTGCAACCTCTGCCTTCGGGATTCAATCAGTTCTCCTGCCTCAGCCTTCTGAGTAGCTGGGATTACAGGCATATGCCACCACTCCCGGCTAATATTTTTAGTAGAGATGGGGTTTCTCCCTGTTAGTCAGGCTGGTCTTGAACTCCTGACCTTAGGTGATCCGCCCACCTCAGCCTCCCAAAGTGCTGGGATTATAGGCGTGAGCCACAGTGCCCGGCCAGTAAATATTGTTTTTTAAATTTTTACTTCCACTTGTTTTTAGTATGTAGAAATATATTTAATTTTTGTTTGTTAACCTTATATTCTTTGACATTGCTAAACTTACTAGTTCTGAATGTTTTTTTTTTCTTTTTAAAGAGATTGCTTGGAATTTTCTACTTAGTTATGTATTGCAAATGGGCCTTGTTTTATTTCTTCCTTTACAATCTGTATGCCTTTTCTTTTATTGCTTTAATATACTGTCTAGGACCTCCAATGAGAGTCGACATCCTTACCCTTCCTCAATTTTTGTGAGAAAACATTGTCTTTCATCATTATTTAAAATGTTAGCTTTGGGTTTTTTGTACATACTCTTTATCAGGTTGCAAATATTGCCTTCTGTTTCTAGTTTGTTGACAGTTTGTATAATTGAATGATCGTTTCGGATTCTTTTTTGCATAAATCGATACTATCATCTAGTTTTTAGACTGTAAATGTTGAATTAAATTGACTTTTTCCTTGCAAATATTGAACCAACCCTGCATTCTTATGATAAACACTACTTTATTGTGGTATTTTACTCTTTTAAGATACTGCTTTGCTTAATATGCTAGCATTTTTGTTGAGGACTTACTGTGTCTCTACTCATGAAGGATATTGGTCTATAGTTTTATTATTTTTTTGTATTGCCATAGATTTTGTTACAAGAGTAACACAGCTTTAAAATGTATTTGGAAAACATGCTTATGTTTTCTAGAAGTAGTTGTGCTGAATTGGTATTATTTCTTTAAGTGTTTGATAGAATTCACCTGTGAAACCACTTGACCAATTTCAGAAGTCTTTTTTTTTTTAAAGCTCACATTTAGTATCTTCAGTAGTTACGGTATTCTTCAGGTTATCTGTTTCATCTTGGGTAGTTTGTAGTATTCAAAGAAGTGGTTCATTTCATCCAAGTTGTTGATTTTCTTTTTTAAAAATAACTTTACATCATTGTGGACGGTTGTATAAGGTTTTGTAGTATTCCCTTATCATTCTTTATGTCTGCGGGGTCTATAGTGACATCTCCATTTTTTAAATTCTGATACTAGTAATTTTTGTGTTCTCTCTCACTCTCTTAAAATCTTCATCAGTCTTACAGAGATTTATCCATTTTTTTGATTTCTAATAACTTTATGATGTTGAAGCTAAATGAGCTCTTCTGTCTTTGTGATTTGATTAGTACTTTGTTTCCCTGAGGCTTCCCTTTTTGATTCTCCAATCAGAAAAGCTAGGGCCTTAGATACCTTGCATGGTTATGCACTTCCTGTAACTGTACACATGTCCAGGGCTAACGAGAGGCGAACAGAAGAGAAAAAAGCAAACAGGTTCAACCCATCCCCTTGAAACTATAGCTTCTTCCCTCTGTCAGTGTTTTAGGTCAGTGGTCCCCAGCCTTTCTGGCACCAGGGACTGGTTTTGTAGAAGACAGTTTTTCCATGGTCAGTGAAGGGGGATGGTTTTGGGATAGAAACTGTTCTACCTCAGCTCATCAGGCATTGGTTAGAATCTCATAAGGAGTAGGCAACCTACATCCCCCACGTGTGCAGTTCACAATAGGGTACACACACTTATGAAAATCTAATGACACCGCTGCTGATCTGATGGGAGGCGGGTCTCAGGCAGTAATGCCCGCTCCACCTCCTCTCACCTCCTGTGCAGTCCGGTTCCTAATAGGCCACTGACCAGTACCAGTCTTGGACCTGGGAGATTGGGGATCCTTGTTTTAGGTTCCCCTTTTTTGCTTTTCCAGCCAGAACTGCAAGTCTTCTCCTAAGATGTATCTGCATCCACTAACATCTTCCAAGTTTTTTGCTGCTGAGTCTAGGCTAGGATATGGCAAAGGGAAAGAAAGAAGCAAATAAATCACTTCAGCTTCTGTAGTACTACAGAGTTCCCAGTCTGTCTGCTATCTTTACTTTGAGTCTTCAAATAGCTGTTTCATACATTCTGTCCAGATTTTGTAACTACTTTCAGTGGGAGAAACAAGGTGGAATGTGCCTGTTGAAATTTGTCTGGATCTAGAATCTGGAACTAAAGTTTAAGTTGTTTCTTTGAATATTGTTTTCTGGTGCCTTCTAAATTTCAAAAGAGGTGAGTTTGGATATTATCTCAAGAACAGAATAACTACTCATAAGTAATTTGCTTTAAAATTTATTTTTTACTTGTAGATAACCTTCAGTTGAATTAAGACTGAATAGGACTTTACTACCTTAAAGGTGTATTCAGTTTTTCCATGTGATTCAGCACTAGAGATGTGTATGCAGTGCCTGTCATTTTAAATTTAAGTCTATAAAAACCTTTACTTGTTGCTCTTTTCCTGTCTTTCTACCTCCAGTTTTAATTAACAAAATATACAAGGTTCAGACTGGGCAGGGGCAAAGTCTCTTCGTAGGGGTTTAGAACATTAAATCAATTGGAAATTACAGGGCACTATCAATGCTGTTTCTAATTTTATTATCAGCAACCAGAAAAGCAAGGGTTGCGTCAGTACTAAGGGCATTTTCGCCCTTTGTATTTTTGCTTTCCTAAATGGCCTACTTTGTCTTATTCAAAACACAATACTACTATTCAGTAATTACTATTCAACATTTCCATGTGGGGACGACAAAGACTGTACTTCACTGTGGTCTTCCCTAGATGTCTAGTATTGTATATATTCACAGAGACCTTTGTTTAGTTTTTTATTCCAATCTGGGAGACAAAGGAAGTGCTCAGTAAGTTAAGTGTTGGTTGAATTGTGGATGTATGATGCTTTTCAGACCTTGACCATCAATCCGCATAGAGATTTCTGTGTTCATCTTGCTGGATTTTTTTTCTTGGTCTAGTGTTTTGTTTTTGTGTTCACTACCCGTAGACTATCACATGTCCAGGTATGTATACAAAGATTGAAATTATTTAATTTGCTTACTCTGGCTGATGGTAATGACTGTGATATTTCAGATTTCTTTTTAAAAGAAGACTTGTATTTGATTTGTCTTTCACTCATTATGCCTACTATCATATTCTTAGGTCATTTCCTTCTCTCAATATTCTTAGCTCATTTCCTTCTCTTTAGTACTCTGCCATTGGGTTTTAGATTAACTTAATGTCATATAGGTGGGTTGTGCTGATTATGGTCAGGGAAATATTCGAACCTCCTTCCCCCGCCCCCCTCCCCCCCACCCCCGTTAGATTTTTTTGAGACAGGGTATCACTTTGTCAGCCAGGCTGGAGTGAGGTGGCACTATCACGACTCATTGCAGCCTCAAACTCCTCCTGGGCTTAAGCAATCCTCCTGCCTCAGCCTCCCTAGTAGCTAAGACTACAGGCACACACCACTATGCCCCATTAATTAAAAAAAATTTTTTTGGTACAGACAGGGGTCTTGCTACATTGCCCAGGCTGGTCTCACACTCATGGGCTCAAGTGATCCTCCTGCCTTGACCTCCCAAAGTGTTGGGATTACAGTTGGGAGCCACCATGCCTGCCCAAATATCTCTCTAGATGGAGTCTCGTTCTTGTTTTATTCTTAGAGCCAACCCTAGATATAGGAAGGGGCTAGCACTATTCTTATTTTAAAAAACAACAAAAAAGTAACTGAGAAATGGAAAAACTTGCCAAGGTCGCAGCTAACATTGGCTGAATGGTATTTAAACTAGGCAGAGCCTCCTTTCTTAGCTGCTACTGTTTACAAACTGTATATAGTTGTGTCATCTTAAACATGGAAATAAGGATGACTTCTAATATCTCCTGCAAGTTCGCTTATGCATTTATGACTGTTAGCACCAATTTCATCAATGTTTTTATTGAGATCTATAATTTCCTCCTATGTAATGTCCCAATTACAGTCCTTAAGGGAAATTCACAGAAAATATAACCCACTTATATATATAATTTAAAAATCAATATAATGCACTAGTAATACTGGAAAGGAAACATAAAAGAGAAATCATTGATACAAAAAAAATTTAGTACGTAAATACTTGGGCATGATCAGAGTTTAGACATAATGAAATAGCCAAGTGCTTGTGCCATGTGTAGAATAATCCTCGGTGGATCAATGCTGGTGTTAAGACAGGAATAATATACAGGCAATGCAAACTTGTGTGCTCTCAGTTTGGTGGTTTTCTATAGTGAAAAGCAGGGCAAAATATAATAGTATTTTGATTTACATGATGCAGTTTTGGAAGATAAAGTATATATGAAAGCTGAGCAGTAAATACTTTGTCAGGTTATAGGGCCCGATAAATGGGTTTCCCCTGCATCTGATTATTGAGCACCTTTAAAGGCCATGCAGGACATGAGGCTACTTCTCTTTATTGTGTGAAGCTGTACTGCACATTTCAGGATGTGCGACGTATCTGGCCATGCATCAAACATTAGTGAAGAACCCCTTTCCTAACCCCAAAAGATCTATAGATTTCTGAAACCACTCCCTTAAAGGGTGAAGCTTTCTCCATTGAGAATTACTGTTCTAAATCATTCCTTCCTCAGCTGTGTTGAAGGACCAGTTATTTTTAAATTTCTAATCGATCACTGACTTTTTTGTAAAGTACAATGAAAATAAATTATTACAGTGGAATTTTAAAGTCAGCCAAAAGCTGATTTTTATTATTAGATTCACCAGACATAAAATTCTTGTCAATCTGCTATAAAAATTTGTAACTGCTTAATCTCCACTTCTAAGTTTGTCTTGTCATCATGTGATCTCCAGGTTCATTCATTTCACTCTGCTTTCTCTCCTTGCAGACATCCAAAATGATGGTGTGTTTCTAAAATAATTTGCCATGGGAGGTTTAAGTTCCCCTTTTCCTGGCCAAATGCTCAAATGTTTTACTCCCATCACTTCCTTTGTTTTGCATAAATACGCCTTTCTGTAAAAATTATCTGTTCATGATAGAAATGTACTTAACTGCCTTTACCATCAGCTGTCTCTCTCTATCCATGATAGAAATTTGCAATTTAGTTTAACAGACAGAACTCAAGTTGGTTTTTTTTCCCCCCCTTTTTTTTTTTGAGACGGAGTTTTACTCTTGTCGTCCAGGCTGTAGTGCAGTGGTGTGATCTCCGCTCACTGCAACCTCCGCCTCCCAGGTTTAAGCAATTCTCCTGCCTCAGCCTTCTGAGTAGCTGGGATTACAGGCATGCGTCACCACGCCCAGCCAGTTTGTTGTATTTTTAGTAGAGACAGGGTTTCGCCATGATGGCCAGGCTGGTCTTAAAACTCTTGACCTCAGGTGATCCGCCCACCTCGGCCTCCAAGTTGTTTTTTATTCTTCTTAGCTTTATATACTTATGGATAGGAAGTCACGAAGTAAGACAATGTGCAAAAGTTCTCCAAAGTATATATTACTTTTGCTGATCACATACAGGTAAATTCATCTAAGATGATCTGATTTCTAATGCAATTCAACTCTAAAAGCCTAAAAATATCTCTGAGCTGTGTATTAAGCAGGTGGTTTTGGACTTAGACTACATTTTTCTTTGTTTCTGAGACAGAGTCTTGTTCTGTCACCCAGGCTGGAGTGCAGTGGCGCAGTCTGAGCACACTTGCAGTCTCCTGGGTTCCAGCGATTTGCCTGCCTCAGCCTCTTGAGTAGCTGGGACTTCAGGTGCACACCACCATGCCTGGCTAATTTTCGTTTTTAGTAGAGGTGGGATTTTGCCATGTTGGCCAGGCTAGTCTTGAATTCCTGACCTCAGGACTTCAGATAATCCACCCATCTCGGCCAACCAAATTGCTTGGATTACAGGCTTTACAGGCTTAAGCCACCATGCCCAGCCTATACTGCATTTTGCTTCATGCCACTACAGTGACTTTTTTTCTTTTTTTTGAGATGAGTCTTGTTTTATCAACCAGGCTGGAGTGCAGTGGTGCGATCTCAGCTCACTGCAACCTTCACCTCCTGGATTCAAGCAATTCTCCTGCCTCAGCCTCTCGAGTAGCTGGGATTACAGGTACCTGCCACCATGCCCAGGTAATTTTTGTATTTTAGTAGAGACAGGGTTTCAACATGATGGCCAGGCTGGTCTTGTACTCCTGACCTTGGGTGATCAACCCACCTAGGCCTCTCAAAGTACTGGGACTATAAGTGTGAACCACCACACCCGGATTAGCAGTGACTTTTCAAACCTTCATTTTGGAAGACTTCCTGTTGTAGTTTTGTGTTTCTTTTCTTTTTCTTTCTTTTTTGTTTGTTTGTTTGTTTTTTGAGACAGTGTCTCAGTCTGTCACCCAGGCTGGAGTGCAGTATGTGGTCTTGGCTCACTGCAGCTTCCACCTCCCAGGTTCAAGTGATTTTCCTGAGTAAGCCTCTCAAGTAGCTGGGACTACAGGCATGGACCACCATGCACAGCTGATTATTGTATTTTTGGTAGAGACAGGGTTTCACAATGTTGGCCAGGATGGTCTCTGTCTCTTGACCTTGTGATCCACCTGCCTCGGCCTCCTAAAGTGCTGGGATTATAGGCATGAGCCACCGTGCCCAGCCCCAGCTGTAGTTTTCATACTGTGAGTTTGAATGATGAAAGACAATTCCTGTAACAAGGCAGGAAGGGTCCTGGATTATCAGACTCATGGCAGTTCATACTGGTGCTGCCGATGGTGAACTCCCTCACAGGGGCCTGCAGCTGTTTCTCTAGTGGGTTTGGGTAAAGGCAAGTACTGCTGGGAGGGGGTCCTGCTGTTCGGCCACAGTGACCGCATTGTAAATATGATTGGTGTCTTTACTTTTGGTTATTCTGTATCAGCAGAAAAATTAGTTTTTAAATGTAGACCATTTCTTCAATCATGGTTTAAAAATAAGGGTTTTGGGCTGGGTGTGGTGGCTCACGCCTATAATCCTAGCACTTTGGGAGTCTGAAGTGGGCAGGTCACTTGAGGTCAGGAGTTTGAGACCAGCCTGGGCAACATGGGGAAATCCCCGTCTACTGAAAAGACAAAAATTAGCCAGCTGTTGTTAAATGTAAATTTTTCGTGCTGCAAAAGTAGTAGCACTCAAATACAAGTTTCCTCAGCAAGGCAATTTACAACTACTATTTTGGCTTTTTTTGAGACAGAGTTTTGTTCTTGTTGCTCAGGCTGGAGTGCAATGGCATGATCTCTCTTCATTGCGACCTCTGCCTCCCAGGTTTGTGTCGGCCTTCCGAGTGACTGGGATCACAGACATGTACCACTACACCTGGCTAATTGTCTATTTTTAGTAGAGATGAGGTTTCTTCATGTTGATCAGGCTGGTCTCGAACTCCTGACCTCAGGTGATCCACCCACCTCAGCCTCCCAAACTGTTGGGATTATAGGCATGAGCCACTGCGTCTGGCAGCAATTTACTTCTATAGAAGGGTGCATCTCACAGGTGGAGCCAGTGGTGAGCACACACCTGGACAAGGGAGGGGAAGGATTTCTTACTCCTGATGCAGGTAGACTCTACTGCTGTGTCATTGCTCTATTGGCTATGGTTAGACTGCACAGTCTAAGCTAATTCCAACTGGCTATTTAAAAGAGAGCAGTGATATGAGCCGGATTGCAGGGTAGGTAGTTTGGTGGGATGTACAGTTACAGGACAGGTCAGAGCAGGTGACCACAGCAGGTGACTGGGAAGAGTCAGATCTGAGCAGGGGACCTCGAGAACAGATATGAACTGATTAGAACTGGTGGAAAAGGTTATTTACTTAAACTACAGGGAAGTTAAAGTTAAAATGGAGAATTAAAAAATAAGAGAGCTGAACATACTGACATGCTGATTCTTTGAAGAGAAACTTGGAGTTCATTAAATCTAACAGTGTGTTGGCACATGCCTGTAATCCTGCCTACTGTGGAGCCTGAGGCACGTGAATTACTTGAACCCAAGAGGCGGAGACTGCAGTGAGCCAACATAGTGCCACTGTACTCCAGCCTTGGCGACAGAGTGAGACTTCATCTCAAAAAAAAAAAGTTTCAACAGCATCTTAAATACCTCTGTTCTTCCAGCTGACTCATTTCACACATAGTCATTATGCTGTGATGTATATGGTTGGCTTTGGTGTGTGCTTGTGTAAGTATTTATGGTTGGATCCATGCACACAGTCATGAGGTGGCTTTTGAAGTTGTTCTCTTGTGAAATGGAAATTCTTGGGCATCTAGATTTTTCTTAATTTTCGGTGGGTGTAACAAGTACAGCCAGATTGGAGGATGTGATTTTATCACGTGCCTTGCTTGCTACAGCTGGACCATCCTCAGTCAGAACGGCCCCTTTTGGTTATAGTGTTGGTATGGCAGAGACAGTACTTAGGCTAGGAAGAACCTCTGAAACTAGTGTCCTCAAAATGTTACCCTGGAGGAGCAGGACAAGGTCAGCTGTGGCTCTCTAAGTCCAAAACCACCTGGTTATTACAGAGCTCAGAGATAGTACTTTTAATGGCAAAAACCGCAGTTACCTGTGTACCAACCCAGTATTTTGTTTCAGACGTCACAGAGTTGAGTTGCATTAGAAATCAGATCATCTTAGAGGGCTTTGCCTATATGTGATTAGCAAAAAAGTAGTATAATACTTTGGAGAACTTCAGCACGTTGTTTTACTGCATAATTTACTATCCTGGAGAAACAGGATATGGGAAACACAAATGTTTCTTTAGTTGCTCAGCTCCTGTGTACCTCTTAGATATACTGAGAACATGTTTAAAGATGCAAACTTTTTATATTACGTGTCCCTTATCCATTAGCCAAGGACCTGCTGTGGCATTGAGCTAAAGATACAACTTGTTCTGATGTTTCGGGGGGAAAAAAGAAAACTGGCTCATATGGCTCAGTGGGAGATGGTGTAGGAATTTTAAAGTGACTTTTAAAGCCCTGTATTATGGGAGTTTTCAAGCGTACATTGAGAAAATAGTATACTGAACCCCCATCTACCCCCTAACCTTAATGATAGTCAACATTCTGCTTCTGTTTTACCCATCAATATTGTTTCACTTTTTTTGGGTTGGGGAGAGGTAGATTATTTTAGAGCAATTCAAGGATGACTGGTGGTATAGAAAATTTATATGCTAACATAAAATAAGAATAGGTATGTTTGTTTCCTATGCTGCTGTAACAAATAAACCACAAACTTGGTGGTTTAAAACCACAGAAATTTTTGTTGTGGAGGCCAGGAGTCTGAAATCAGTCTCTGTAGGTTAAAGTCAAGGTTGTCATGAGGGACTGGCTCCCTCTGAAGTCTTAGGGGAGAATTCATTTGCTTGCCTTTCCCAGGTTCTGGTGGCTGGCTGGCTATAGTCCTTGGCTTTCATGTTTCCTCTTTCAAAGTGTGCCACTTCAGCCTCACTTCTGTCCTCACGTTGCCTTCTCTCTGACTTCCCCCTTCTCTCAACCCTTTGGTAAGGCTCAGTGATTACACCAGGCTCACCCAGGTAATCCCATACAATCTCTCCACCTCAAGATACTTAATATACACCTGCGAAGTCCCTTTTGCCATATAAGGTAACATTCGTAGGCTTTAAGCATTAGGAGGTAGATATATTTGGGACCATTATTCAATTTACCATCAGTGTAGTCAGCACTCAGGTGTCAAATATATGGTAGTAGGACCACTACCTTGAGAGTGAGGACTCTGCTCAGTGGGAAAATACAGTAAGATAAAGTTCTTCAGTACCTAGAGGGATTTCTGTGCAGAATACATTTTGTCATTTCACATAGAGGATGCAGCATTCCTATGATGAGCTAACAAGATAGAAGGAGGCATGTGTTGGTGTAAGGCCAGTTAGTAGCTGGTGCCTTTGAGACCTGAGAGGAGAGGTGGCTGCAGTTCAGCATCAGAGCTGAGACCATGCTAGTTCATGGCTTCTAGTTCATGGCTCCTCATCTCAGGCTAGACCCTGGCAGTTGACAACACGGTGCTCTCCTGGGCCTGAGGCCATTCTGTCACCCCTCCTTGAGCTGTGGAGCTGAGCTCCTTCCCTGTCCTTGCTTCTGCCTCTTAGAAGCCTTTTTAAATTTATCAGAGTGCTTACTATGTACTGGAGGGGAATCTGCTGCACAAGACAGCGTTCATCTCTTGCCCAAGTCTGCATCTCTGGGCTCACAAAAAACAGATTCATCCTAGCTCTGATTTTCACTAAATGTTTCTGAGGTCTTGGTTATTCTCCATGTAAACCTAGAGACATACTTTCGATTAAAAAAATACAAGGCAGAAGTATAGGGTTTCTGGGTCTGAACCTCAGGCAAGCCCCAGAATGGTTGAATGCGAAGACTGGGTGGGGACTTTGAGGCCAGCTTCTTACTGGCTGTGAGACTTTGGATAAAGGTGACTGCTATACAGAGTCCCTTTCCCATCTGTGAAAATGAGATTAACAAAAAAAAGTCCTTACAGGGTCAAGGTGAGAACCAGCATATAAGACTAGTGCCTCACCCAGCTGCACTGTGAAATAACTTTTATTGGAGGCATTTATCCTTTGGCTGAAATTCTCATGCTGTGTGCTCCAGTACTGTGAAGTACTTTACGTCCTAACCCCACCCCCTCTTAGCTTCAGGGCTTTTTGCATACATTTTCTTTGCCAAGAATCCATTTGCTGCTTCGTTGTTTTTTTTTTGTTGTTTTTTTCTTCTTTCCCAACAGTCTATTTTGTTCTGGATCGTTTCCATCTTTCTTGATTCCCACCAATTATTTAGCCCTCAATTTGGATGTCATTCCTGCCACACCTGTACTTAAACATCGCTCCTGTATTTCTCCCATACTTAACACTGTGGTAGCACTTACAGCATGTAGGCTGGCATTCACTCATGTATTTTTTTTCTTCAGAAAACTGTAGGTTTATTGCTACACAATCTGCCAGTAATTCCAGCTGTTTTGGGTGATTTCATTATTTGACTTAGCTCGCTCTCTCTCTCTCTCTCTCTCTCTCTCACACACACTCTCTCTCTCTCTCTCTCTCTCTCTGTGTGTGTGTGTGTGTGTGTGTGTGTGTGTGTGTGTGTGTGTGTGTGTGTAAGTACATATTTTGGATCTTCTCTGTTGCCCAGTACAGTGGTGAGATCACTGCTGCATCAAACTCCTGAGCTAAAGCGATCCACCCTCCTTTGCCTCCCAAAGTGCTGGGGCTATAGGTGTGCACCCCTCCTTGTCCCCCACCCCCAGGCCATCACTTTATATTTTAATTGTCTTCCTACTTGTGTCTATTTCCCCCAACAGAGCTAAGGTGGTGGGCAGGGTTGTGTCCTCTTATGTTGTCATCAAAGACCCAGAACAGTGGCTGGTGTGGGCTTGCTGGTCGGGTTAAAAAAAAATAGTAACTCACTGGAGTTTTTTTGTATAGGGGCGGGGTGGGGGGATAAGTACAAGAGAATAGGATAAAAATTTGTTGTTCCAGGTCATTGAGGTTTGTGTTTTTGTTGTTTTTTTTTCTTTCTGTTTTTTTTTTTTTTTCTTTCTTTCTTTTTTTGAGAGAGTCTGGCTCTGTTGCCCAGGTTGGAATGCAGTGGCGTGATCTTAGCTCCCTGCAACCTCCACCTTCTGGGTTCAAGTAATTCTCCTGCCTCAGCCTCCCTAGTAGCTGTGATTACAGGTGCCCACTGCCATGCACAGCTAATTGTTGTATTTTTAGTCGAGACAGGGTTTCGCCATGCTGCCCAGGTCCGCCTGGTCTCAAATTCCTGTGCTCAAGCTATCCTGCCTCACCCTCTCAAAGTGCTGGGATTACAGACATCAACCACTGCACCTGGCCCCAGGTCATTAGTTTTATTGATGCAAAAATCACTGAAGGTCTTAAAAAATGTTTCCATTTTTTGTTTCTTTGTGTTATTTCTCATTTTTTGGTGGCAGCAAATGGAAATCTTGGTGCCAGCTGTGTTGGCCCTTTACTAGCAGGGATCAGATGTTTTCGAAAGTATATTGTGGGTGTTTTATCTTGATTTGGTTACTTATTTAAGTAGTTCAGGTTGTTTTGGTTAGACTTTCTAGTAGTAGTTGATCATAATATTCTGCTTTCTATTTTGGGGGAAGTTCAATTTCTTATTTAAAAAAGAAGCTTTAAAGGAAAACCCGAGATGTTTAGTGCTGAAAAAATGAGTCACACAGAAGTCAGAATCATCAGTGACGGATGCTCCTTATGGCTGTGAAATTGAGCAGGCCATGCCCCCAGATGCCAGCCTCATTAGGGTGGATTAATGCTAAGCTCCTCTGAGCTTACACACATCATTACTCCATGTTCTCCTTTCTCAGCAAATCTGATGCCCATCAATTCTGAGCATGTTCTGTGCACTTCCAGTATTCCAGTATTGTTTAACACTACTTGAAGTTGGCCAGCTGAACAAATATTTCTGACTCCAGATAATCTACGTGATACCTTTCCCATAAAGGACATGACTTCATCATGTTAATTTCTTTCTTGCTGAACTAAACACAAGCAAACTTTTCTTTGGTCACAGCGTTGTTTCTGTATGGTAGGAATTTTATTCTGACGTGCTGTTTAATTAATGTTTAAAGAGAGGACCTTTGCCTATATGCTTCCCTTGGCTACTAGAGACAGCTTTGTAGCGCATGATGGAGTCTGCATAATTTCTCATCAACTGACTGCGTTCGCCTTGGTATTGTCTGCTCCTGAGTTTAAGGGTCACCTCTACTGTATGTTTTTAGAATATTTAACTTCAACTTCACCAGTAACTGTATATTTTAACTCTTATTTTCCCTGGCTTTATTTTTCTCTCATGGTTTGTTGTTGTTGTTGTTTGTTATTGGGGAAGGCAGGGGCAGGAGAGACGGGGTCTCCCTCTGTCACCTAGGCTAAAGTGCAGTGGCATGATTACAGCTCACTGCAGTGTCGACCTTCCAGGCTTAAGCGATCGTGCTGCCTCAGCTTCCTGAGTAGCTGGGACTACAGGCACGGCACACTCCACCACACCTGGCTAAATTTTATATTTTTTGTAGAGACATGGTTTCACCATGTTGTAAAAGCTGGTCTCCAACTCCTGGGCTCATGCAGTCTGCTCGCCTTGGCCTCCCAAAGTGGATATTTTTAAAAGTCTTGTTGATTATAAATAACTTTATCCTTTTGTGAAGTAGATTTTTTAAGTCGTGCAGGTGTGTCTGTAGCTGAAAGACCTTGGTGTGTGAACTAGATCACCTTTAGAAACCTGTAACACTAAAATTTTTTTTTTTTTTTGCTGGGCTGGAGTGCAGTAGTGCGATCTCGGCTCCCTGCAACCTCTGCCTCCTGAGTTCAAGTGATTCCCTTGCCTCAGCCTCCTGACTAGCTGGGAGTATAGGCATATGTCACCACACCTGGCTAATTTTTGTATTTTTTTAGTAGAGACGGGGTTTCACCATGTTGACCAGGCTCATCTTAAACTCCTGACCTCAGGTGATCCACCTATCTTGGCCCCCCAAAGTTCTGGGATTACAGGTGTGAGCCACCACACCTGGCCAATTTTTTTTTTTTAAATCACACAACCCAGACACCCGTCTGAAAGATTATGATATACACATGTATAGGAATTATTGTTTATTCACCTTGTCAGAAAGTATTGAAAGCATGTATAGGTTTGTGTACCCCTTAATAACTCGTCTGGCCTCAAGTATCTAATCCATTAGGTGAAGGTCACTGCTGGGAATCCATGGTACTTGTTTGGCCTCCTTCCTTTCACAGCAGGAAGGACTCTCAAGGAGAGACTCTTCCCACTGATGGTAGATTAGGCCACAGAATCCTTCTCACACTGGCTGGGGATAATCACAACCAGTTGTTTGCAGCTGGCATGCAAAATGAGCATGCTTGGCCCCCTTGGGCTAGATGATCTTTTAAGGGCCTGTTCATTTCAACTTCCATGTTTGTTTTGTTCCTTTGGGAATATAAAAATTCTCCCAATGTGTGAAGAGAGCACATTCAAATGGTCCATTGTCTATCTGAGAAAGTCTCCAGACCACTCATCTATCCCTCCCATATTCCCCTCCACTGATCCCTCACAGCTTGTTTCCCTTTGGGGGACATGGTTTCCGAGTCCCTTAGAGTAGGTTTCAGAACTGAGCATAGTACTCATAGATCTAAATTGTGCTTATTGCAGGGTAGAATCTTAGCTGCCCTTGACATTTGTTCAATGAATGGAAGATCACATGCCTGTATTCCCTAGGCATGAGATGATTATCAATTATAATTGAACCAGCTTTTAGTTATCAATAATAACTTATTGATTTACATGTTACAAGGTATATGTGGGAGGGAGGCTTTTGTGAATGAGGTGTCTGATTTAACCACGTTGCCTGGTACTAGCATGAAGGACCATTCTGGGTGATCATTGGTGAGGCAATAGCACAGGCTGTTGTTCTGTAGGGAAAGGGTCCTTATGGAAGGCCACTCCAGCAGGCAGAAGACATCTTGAGTTGGCTGACAGCAAGTTCTCTTTAATCACAGAAGCTAAGGTGAGTTAATTCCAAGGAAGCTAATGAGACTTGCTGAGTGTCCCCTAAGGAAGTCAAATATCAAAACGTCCTTTAGGAACTCCTAAGAAATTGACCAGTAGCCATCGTAGAGCAACTGGGAGTTATATGCTGTTCACTTTAATTTTTTTTAAATTAGAAATTTTTTTGGCTAGACACAGTGGATCATGCCTGTAATCTCAGCACTTTGGGAGGCCAAGGTGGGAGGATTTCTTGAGCCCAGGAGTTGAAGACCAGCCTGGGCAACATGATGAACCCCCATCTCTTAAAAAAAAATACAATAATTAGCCAGGTGTGGTGGCCCACATCTGTAGTCCCAGCTACTTGGGAGGCTGAGGTGAGGGGGCCCCTTGAGCCCCAGAGGTAGGGGCTGCAGTGAGCTGTGAACTTGCACTGTGCTGTGGCCTGGGTGACCGAGCAGCAAGACCCTGTCTCCAGAACAAACAGTTTCTGTGTTCACTTCAGAGAACAGAAAAAAGAACTTAAAATCCTATGATCCAGAGGTAACTATCATTAATAGCTGTATATTTTTGTTCATATATATATATATATATATACACACACACACGCACACACACACACACATACATACATACATACATACACGGGATGAGCTAGTTAACTCTCCTTGTATTTTGTCTCCAAATGGTTTTCTGTTTGTGACAGCACTACCTACTGAAAACTGAATCAGCCTTTTCTTGAGCTCAACCTTTGTGCTATGCAGCACTCTTGACATGTTCGCAGAACGTGTTGCCTTTCTCATTTGAGGCTTGGCTAAGCTTGGGGGAAGTCTTGGTTCATCAGGGTTAGTGAGGAAGGGACTGATGGTTCTGCCCTCATTTTGGCCACATCTGCCATGCTGTGGGCAGTATTGGCCATCAGTTTGCAATATTTGCAAATGTAGAGAAGAGCAGCCTCTTCTTCACTACTTACCTTAAACAATTTCTGTAGCTTAGCTATATTGGTTAGGGTGTGTGGCAGGTGACACCAGTGTTGTGCATAATCTTTTATGTCATTAATATCCTCCTGGAAGAGCTGTTAATGAGGCTTACTGGATTCTTCAACTTTTAGTTTTGTTTTAGATGCTTAGCAGTTTCTTGAACTAAATACATTGAAGAGTAAGGCCTAAAAGTAGTGGTTCATGAACACTCACTTGTAAAAACAGAAACATTCCTTCTTGCATCAGTTTCTTACTCATGTTGATCTTGCTGCTCTACCTTCTGTGTTACAATTTATTCAACTATGGTATGTACTGTGCCTGTCTCCAGACAATAGTTGGTACTTTTTATCATTTTAAAAAGACTTTTGTAATCTTTTAGATGAAACATTTCTCAGATTATTCTGCCTTTCTTTGGTGATACTTGATTTAAGTAAGGGTCTGTAGTACCTTAGTCATTGTAATAAAAGTCCCAGTTTCATGTTTTGTTTAGGGCTTATTCTAAAGAAGTTAAAAATTGATCAGCACTGGCTTCCAAGAATAGATCAGAAAGTCTGAGTGTCTTAAAAAAAAAAAAAACCCATTACAGCTGTTAAAGCTGTCGTTGCATCCTGGAAAGTAAGTGTCATGGGATGGAATGCAGCTTTGTCAGTAGCCATACAACTGAGATTTTAAAAGGCAATGACAAGGCCAGGCACAGAAGCTCATGCCAGTAATCCTAGCACTTTGAGAGGCTGAGGTAGGTGGATCACTTGAGGTAAGGGGTTTGAGACCAGCCTGGCCAACATGACTGAACCCCGTCTCTACTGAAAATATAAAAATTAGCCGGGTGTGGTGGCACACACCTGTAATCCCAGCTACTTAGGAGGCTGAGGCACAAGAATAGATTGAACCTTCGATGTGGAGGTTTCAGTGAGGTGAGTTGCTACTGTACTCCAGGCTGGGTGACAGAGTGAGACTGTCTCCAAAAAAAAAAAAAAAAAGTGTTGGGCACGGTGGCTCATGCCTGTAATCCCAGCACTTTGGGAGGCTGAGGCGGGCAGATCACTTGCAGCTAGGAGTTCGAGACTAGCCCGGCTAACATGATGAAACTCCAATCTCTACTAAAAATACAAAAAATTACCTTGGCATGGTGGCGCACATCTGTGATTGCAGCTACTCGGGAGGCTGAGGCAAGAGAATTACTTGAACCTGGGAGGTGGACGTTGCAGTGAGCCAAGATTGTGCCATTGCACTCCAGCCTGGGTGACCGAGCGAGGAAGGAAAAAAAAAAGCAACAAATCTAAAGTGACAGAAAGAGCTGTGAAGTTTTTAGCTACCTTTTCAAAAATGAAAGTTGTGTGCTGTACAGTTGTGGCTTTGGCATTCCTGTGCTGCCTACACATAGCCCATGAAGAGGGAGGAAAAGAGGTAAAGATATTTGTGCTGTTACAGGTTTTATATTTAATTCTAGCTGCATTTGAGGGATTTCATTTATGTGCAAGAGTGGGAGGTCCTAGAGAGGGGTTTCCCTGTTATCTGAATCTTCCCACCGGCTACTCCCAACAGAGCTGTGGTAGTTTACCCTAAACTAGTGGCACTCTTTGCTTGCCAATAGCTCAGTGGCTTCATCTGTATTCTTCATGTCCTGGTCAGTCAAGGGACAGGTCTACGCTTGTTTAGTTGGTATTTTGGTTTCAAACTGATTTTTTAAGCCTCAGTTAAAGAATGACTTAAATTTACTTCTTTCCCATTACACAGGTTCATTGACTATAATTTGAAATGTAAAGTTCAAAACTGTCTTGGTGTATTACCTTTCATACTTCTAAGCAGGTATACACAGAAATTGAATTAGCAGATCAGAGTGAATTTTTAGGCCATTTGATATTAACAAAACTTTTCTAGAAATTCTATGCTTCTTTATACTTTTCCTCACTAATGGACAAGACATAGTTTATTCATATCCTTCCCAGCATACTTCATGCTAAAATAATTCAAAATCTTAGCCAATTTTGTCTGCAGAAACTAGCATTATTATTTCACTTGGCATATTTGCTTATCTTTGGCCAATAGTCAAAGGAAGAGACCGTGTGTGTGTGTGTGTGTGTGTGTGTGTGTGTGTGTGTATTTTAGAGATGGGGTCTCACTCTGTCTCCAGGCTGAAGTGTACTGGCTCAATCATGGCTCACTGCAGCCTCAACCTCCTGGGCTCAAGTGATCTTCTTGCCTTGGTCTCTCAAGTAGCTGGGACTACAGATGCATACCACCATGCCCAGCTAAGTTTTTGTTATCGGTTTTGTTTTGTTTTGTTTTTTTTTTTGGTACAGAAGAGATTTTCTTGGCCTCCAGGGATCCTCCTGACTTGGTCTCCCAAAGTGCTGGTATTATGAGCATGAGCTACCACACTCAGCCTGATCATTTATTTTTGACTGTCAGTTCTGTTCATGGCTTCTTTTTTCTAACTGTATATGTCTTGATAGTCTTCACACTTTTTGGGCAAACAGTTACAATGTGTTGATTAAAGATTTATCATCCAATTTCTTTTTCCCATCTGTGTAGTCTGGTAATTTAAAAAAAAAAAAAAAACAGTACTGAATATATTGCATGTAATTTCCTGCTTTTGTTTTTCTCACTTAAACCTTGAGCCTTTTCACACATTAAACATTGGGAGTAATTCTCACTTTTGTACTGATTTATAACAACTTAAGTCTTCGAATTAGTAGGTCTTTTTAAAAAACAGCTTTATTGAGGTATGATTGACATGAACACATCTTTAAAGTGCACATTTTGATAAGCTGTGACATACATATACACATGTGAAACCATTAAGATTTACCTGTGATGTGTGAGTCAACAGCTTATTCCCTTTCATAGCTGAGTTGTGATTTGTTGCGTGGATATACCACAAGTTACTTGTTTACCTGTTGATGAACATTTGGGTTATTTCCAGTTTTTGACTACTAAAAATAAAGGTGCTATGAACATTTATGTGTAGGGTCTATATAGATGTTTGCTTTTGTGAGTATCCACTTGTAACGCCCAGAGATTGTATGAAGATTATTTTAAACTAAGAAGATTTGAGATTCAGCAGATGCAGAAAGAAGCCTAATCAGAAATTCTGTAATTTAAACGCAGAAACTTCTGGGAATGAGGCTGCTAAAAATCCCCTCTCCCTCAGGGAATTTTCTTAGTCTGAAAAAGAAAGATGGAGAAGACCGTTCTCATCTGTGTAAACAAACATTATCACAAAATTTATCTTCTGTTCCCCTTGAAACCCATTTATTTTCCCATAGAAGCCTTTCTCCCTTACCCTTTTTCCCCAGTTAGCTGGATTTGTAAACTCCTTTATTTTGCTGTTTAGAGTACTGCTTTTGTGCATTTCCATATGCATATGAAAAAGTTTTGTTTTTTTCTACTGTTTATCTGTGCATGGTCAGTTGAATTCATAGGCCCTCAGCTACTAACTCTAACTTGATAAAGAAGAAGGTTTTTCTTCCTATTTATTTCTTTCAGGTAACTACACAGGGGTGAAATAACTGGATCATATATATATTGTTTTTAAAAAATTGTAAACTTTTCCAGAGTAGTTGTGCCATTTTGTATTCTCACCAGCAGGTCCAGTCCTTGACAACACTTGGTGGTTTAATTTTAGTCATTCTAAAATGGCTATGCATCCTTGCCATAGGTATGTAGTATCTCATTGTGTATGTGTGTGTGTTTATAATAGCTTCATTGAGATAGTCACATACCAAGTGGCTTCTTTCACTTAGCTTTAATGCTTTCAAGATTCATGCATATTGTAGCAGGTATCAGTGCTTTGTTCCTTTTTTAAAAAAGTTAATTGTAGAACAGCCATAGGTTTACAGGGAAATAGCACAGATAGTGTAGAGTTCCCACATGCCCTAGACTGTCTCCTCTGTTATTAACATCATACTTGAATATGGCATGTTTGTCACAATTGAACCAAATCATTATTTCATGGTTTATAGTAAACCAAATTCCATCCTGTTACTCAGATTTCCATAGTTCTTACCTAATATCCTTTCTCTGTTCCATGATCCTGTCTAGGACACTATTTCATTGTCATGTTTCCTTAGGCTCCTCTTGGCTGTGACAGTTTCTTAACTCATTATTGGTGATCTTAACAATTTTCAGGAATATTGATGAGGTATTTTGTAGAATGACCCTCAGCTGGAACTTGGGTGAAGTTTTTCCCATTATTAGACTGGATTTATGGATTTTTCAGGAGGAAGAACTTGAGATAAAATGTTTTTCTCATTATATCAAGGATACATGCAATCATCATGATTTACCACTGATGTTAACCTTTCTTTTTTTGTTGTTGAGATGGAGTCTTGCTCTGCTGCCCAGGGTAGAATGTAGTGGTGCAATCTCGGCTCACTGCAACCTTCGCCTCCCAGGTTCAAGCAATTCTCTTGCCTTAGCCTCCCCAGTAACTGGGATTACAGGTGCCCACCACCATGCTAGTCTAATTTTTGTGTTTTTAGTAGAGACAGTGTTTCACCATATTGGTCAGGCTGGTCTCAAACTCCTAACATCAAGTGATCTACCTGCCTTGGCCTCCCAAACTTCTGGGATTATAGGCATGAACCACCACACCTGGCCCACTGATGTTAACCGTGGTCACCTGGATGAAATAGAGTATGTTGCTCCACCACCCATCCCTGCCAATACTGTGCACAGCCCACACTTAAGGAGTGGAAAATTATGCTCTATCTCCTTGAGGGTGGACTGTCTACATAAATTATTTGGAATTTCTCTCCATGGAGATCTGTTCAGTCTTCCCTATTTATTCAGTCATTTGGCTTGTGGATATTTATTTTATACTCTGGGCTGTAGTCTAATACTATTTCACCTATTTTTCTGTTCTGATGTTCCAGCTTTGGCTGTTGGAAGCTCTTGTGTCCCGTTGGTAACTCCATCATTGTGTGTCTCTGTGTGTGATGGTCCTTTGTTGGTTGGTTGGGATTGGTTTTTCCTTTTTGAGTATGTACTTAATGGCCCTACAAGATACTTCAGGATTATCTTGTAGAACTCCTGCTTCAGTCCTTGAAATAGCTATTGTCTAAGGAGCTTTCGTTCCCTTTGTTGGAGAATGGCTCAGGGACTCCATCTGCCTTGGCCTCCCAAAGTGCTGGAATTAGAGGCGTGAGCCAGCATGCCCAGTCAATGTTTCACATTTTAAAAACTTTATAAAATGAATAGTTTTAAGCATTTACAATGTAAAGAGAATAGTATAATAAATCTTTCCATGTACCTATCCCCTAACTTCAATTATCAGCTTAAGGCCAATCTCATTTTCTCTGTATCTGTCCCACCTCTCTAGCAGATAATTTGAAACAAATCTTAGATAAGTAATTTCATTAGTAATTATTTTAGCATGTATCTCTAAAAGATAGAGTTTTTTAAAAATCAGTATCATCACATATAAAACATTTTCACAAACCATGAAGTCTGTTCAAATACCTTAGTAACTTCACATTTGAAAATGGTATTAGGATCCAAAAAGTCTGGGCGTGGTGGCTCCTGCCTGTAATCCCAGGACTTGGGGAAGCTGAGGTGGGGTGATCGCTTCAGCCCAGGCATTTGAGAACAGCCTTGGGCAATGTGAGACCCTGTCTCTCTCTCCAGAAAAAAGAAAAAAAAAAAAAGATGGGCAGGCGGCAGAGGGGGGAATCCAAATGAGGTTTTTATTTTGCAGTTTGTTGATTTAAGTCTCTAAACTTGAGGTTTCCATTCTTCCCCCCACCCCATTTGTTGAAGGAACTCTTTTATCCTGTCATGTTTAGGTTGGCTGACTTCATCCTTGAAGTACAGTACATGTTCCTCAGGTTTCTGGACTCTTGTAAGTTGGTGGTTAGAATTAGAGCAGTGATCTCAACCTTAAATTTAAAAAATTCTAATGTCCAGGCTATGTCTCATACTAATTTGAACTTCTAGTTCTAGTGTTAGGATCCTGGCATCAATATTTTATGCTCCCCATGTGATTCTACTGTGCTGCCAAGATTGAGAACCCCAATAGATTTGGTCGTATTCAGATTCACTTTCTTTCTCCCTCCCTTCCTCCTTCCCTCCCACCTCCCCTTTTTCTCTTTAAGCAAGAATACTTCATAGATGGTAGTACAGACTTCTATCAGGAAGTACACACTTGGGTTTCTCTGTAATGTTAGCAGCGTAGATTTGAGAGCTCTGTTACTTCATAAAGGAAGGCAAAAAGATCATTTTCCAATTCGATTATTCTTGCATTTATTAATCGAAACACTTGTATAAAGAGAAACTCTTAGATATGCTATTTGGTTACAGCAAAGATTTAATTTCTATAAGAAAGACATTAATGTTTGATTTTACAGATGCTCATCAACTTATAATGGAGTTATGGTCCTGATAATCCCATTATAAGTTGAAAATACTATAAGTTGAAAATTCATTTAATATACCTAACATACAGGATATCATAGTTTAGCCTAGCGTACCTTAAATGTGCTCATACACTAACAGTAGCCTACAGGTGGGCAAAATCATCTAACACAAAGCCTATATTATAATAAAGTCTCGTGTAATTTATTGCATACTGTATTGAAAATGAAAAGCAGAATGAGTCTATGTATTGCTTTCATACCATTGTAAAGTCAGAAAATCGTGAGTGTGCTGGGTGAGGTGGCTCACAACTGTAATCCCAGCACTTCGGTAGGCTGAGGCGAGCAGATCACCTGAGCTCAGGAGTTTGAGTACAGCCTGGCCAACATGGTGAAACCTGTCTCTACTAAAAATTTTAAAAAATTAGCTGGTTGTGGCGGCATGCCCCTGTAGTCGCAGCTACTCTGGAGGCTGAGGCAGGAAAATCACTTAACCCGGGAGGCGGAGGTTACAGTGAGCCAGGGTCATACCACTGCACTCCAGCCTGGGCAACAGAACAAGATGTTCTCTAAAAAAAAAAAAAAAAAAAATACACACACACACACACGTACGTGCATTTATATATTTGTGTATATATGTGTATATATATGATATAATGAGTGGAAGCATCCTAAATTGTGATTGTGTGTATTGCTAGTTCTCTAGTGGTAACTAACACACTTTCCGTTAAATACTTGCATTTATAATGTGAACACTTTGTGTTTTGATCCAGTTCTTTTTCTTTTTTTTTTTGAATACAGAGTCCTGCTCTGTCATCACCCAGGCTGGAGTGCAGTAATGTGATCTGGGCTCACTGCAACCTCCGCCTCCCAGGTTCAAGCTGTTCTCCTGCCTCTGCCTCCCGAGTAGCAGGATTACAGGCATGCAGCGCCACTCCTGGCTAATTTTATATTTTTAGTAGAGACAGGGTTTCTTCATGTTGGCCAGGCTGGTCTTGAACTCCTGACCTCAGGTTATCCACCTGCCTCGGCCTCCCAAAGTGCTGGGATTACAGGCGTGAGCCACCATGCCCGGGCTTGATCCGGTTGTTTTAACTTTATTGGTAGTCAAATTGTTTCATAGTTAGCTAGGGGGGAATGCTTTCAGGTCCGATTTGAGTCCTTTTTACAATACATTTGGAGTTTGAAAATAAGAGCAGAGAAGCTAGCATATAAGTAACACCAACATGAACATAAAAGTTACTTTCATTTTCATAAAGAAGATAGATGATTTTTAGAAAAAGCCAAACAAGTTAAACTGAAACTTTCCACTTAGTAGGTGATTAAGTTTAGAACTTTCTGAATATGCTTTACTTTTTGGCTATGCACATGTGGCTGTTTACATAAATGGGGTGATACAGTCTGTTGTTTTCTGGAAGCTGATTTTTAGTACCTACCAGGTAGCTTTTGTTGTTTTGTTTTGTTTTGAGACAGGGTCTCACTCTGTCACCCAGGATGGAGTTCTGTGGCGTGATCTTGGCTTACTACAACCTTTGCCTCTGAGGCTCAAGTGATCCTCCCACCTCAACCTCCTGAGTAGGTGGAACCACAGGCAACGCATCACCACGCCCAGCTAATTTTTGTATTTTTTGTAGAGACGGGGTTTTGCCACGTTGCTTAGACTGGTCTTGAACTCTTGGGCTCAAGCAGGCTGCCTGCCTCTGCCTCCCAAAGTGCTGGGATTACAGGTATTAGCCATCTCGCCCAGCCCCTACCAGGTGTTTTATAAAGAGCAATTTATGGCCATTCTTTTTAAAGGGTTGCATAATTGGAAAAGACTAATTTATCTTTTGTTGGGGTTGTATGTATTGTTTCCAGCCTCACTCTTATAAATAAGGCTTTCTTAAACTGCTTTTAGAATTTATATATCATATTGTTCACCCATTTAAAGTGTACAGTTCAATGGTTTTTTAGCATATTCACAAATACATACCAACAGTTAATTTTAGAATATTTTCATCACCTCAAATTCTACACCCTTCAGATAACGCTCTCCTGTTCTTTCCCCTTTCTGCCCCGCCCCCATCGCCCCACCCCCACTTAGTCCATAGCATCTTGCTAATGTTTCTCTCTATAGGTTTCCCTATTTCTGGGGTTTCATAGAAATGCATTCATATCATAGGTAGTCTTTTGTGTCTGGCTTTTTTCACTTAGGAAAGTGTTTACAAGGTTCTTCAATGTTGTTGCCTGTGTCCAGACTTTATTCTTTTTATTGCTGAATAATACTCCACTGCATAAATACACCACATTTTGTTCATCAGTTCATGGACATTTTGGTTGTTTCTAATTTTTGGCTATAGTAATGCTTATATGTGTATTAATATACAATTTCTTGTGTGAACATGTGTTTTCATTTTTCTTGGATATGTACCTAGGAGTTCAATTGCAGAGTCACATTGTAACTTTATGTTTAACATTTTGAGAAATTACCAGACTGTTATCCAAAGTGGCTGCACCATTTTACATTCTTGCCAGCAGTATAAGATGATTCTAATCTCTTCATTTTCTTTGCAAACCCTTGGTATGCTCTGACTTGTTGATTATAGCCTACTGTGTGTAAAGTGGTATCCTTTTGTGGTTTTGGTTTGCATTTCCCTCATGACTAATGATATCAGACATCTTTTCATGTGTTCATTGAGCATTTGTAGTATATCTTCTTTGGGAAAATGTCTATTCAGATTATTTGTCTGTTAATTGGTTATTTGTCTTTATTATTGAGTTGTGAAAGTCATATATTCTAGAACAAGTCTCTTAGCAGATAAATGTCTTGCGTGCTAGCCTCATGTAAATATCTACATCCATAAGCCTACATGCCCTGATTTTTGCACTACACTTCCATCAGTATTCACTGTATTTGAATAATTACTATTAAAGACTAGTTTATCAAAATAATCAATGTAGTTATATTGTTTCCACACATGGCTTTGCTTAGGTTTTCTTTTCTTTTTTCTTTCTTTTTTTTTTTTTTTTTTGAGACAAGGTCTTGCTCTGTCACCCAGGCTGGAGTGCAATGGTGCCATCATAGCTCACTTCCATAGCTCACTGCCACCTCTATCTCCTGGGCTCAAATGATCCTGCCTCAGCCTCCCAAGAAGCTGAATCTATAGGTGTGAGCCACTATGCCTAGCTGATAGATTTTTTTTTTTTTTTTTTTTTTTTTTTGGGTGGAACTGAGTTCTTCTGTGTTGCCCAGGCTGGTCGCAAACTCCTAGGCTTCAGCAAATCTCTACCCCCACGGCCCCTCCCCATCTGTGTTGGCCTCTCAAAGCACTGGGATTTACAGACAGGAACTACCACACCCAGCCTTGCTTAAGTATGGAGTTTGTTATGGGGTTCTAGAATTCTGATCTTTACACTTATTTGTCTGCGGTGTCACTAATGGGCAAGGCCATTTTTGCTTTACCATAAAGCATGTAACAATTGGATAAAAAATAATTATAGGAGGATAGTTATTGAGACAGCAGATGATGCACTGATCGTGATACAAGTGAATTTGTATTTAGCTGAACTTTTGGTTATGATTAAAATTCTAACAGATGTAGTGCTTGAATTTGTTTTTAGCAATTTTACTGTTTCTGTCTATAAAATATATTAAACATTGAGAGAATATTTCTTTTACAGTATAGTTGAAATCCTGGGAAATTTATCTTGGAAAAAAATAAATCTGGTAAGATCATATTTCATTTTACTTGAACTACAGTGTTTTCTGAAAGATGCAGAAGTTGCTATTCTGCCAACCCGTTTTGTTGTATTCAGAGATAATAACCTGTGCAGCGGCCATTACATAGTGACTTGCTTTTGTTTTTGCTTTTTTTTAAAACAGGGTCTCTGTTGCCTAGTCTGGAGTACAGTACTATGACCACAACCTCAACCTCCTGGGTTCAAGTGATCCTCCCACGTCAGCCTCCTGAGTAGCTGGGACCACAGGGGTATGCCACCACACCTAGCTAATTTATTTTTTGTAAAGATAGGATCTTTCTATGTTGCCCAGGCTGATCTCCTGAGCTTGAGTGATTCTGCCGCCTCGGCCTCCCAAAGTGCTGGAATTATAGGCATGAGCCACTGCACCGGGTCAAATATGATGTTTTAATGAACAGTGCAAATGTTACAACTTTGCCCGGTGATCATTGTTAATTTTAAACTTTGGATTTTGAAGATAAAAATTAAATTTTAAGGCTGGGCGTGGTGGCTCAATCCTGTAATCCCAGCACTTTGTGAGGCCTAGGTGGGTGAATCATTTGAGGTCAGGAGTTCGAGACCAGCCTTGCCAACATGGCAAAATCCCATCTCTTCTAAAAATCAAAAATTAGCTGGGCGTGGTGGTGTGTGCCTGTAATTCCAGCTATTCAGGAGGCTGAGGCAGGAGAATCGCTTGAACCTGGGAGGTGGAGGTTGCAGTGAGCTGAGATCATGCCACTGCACTCCAGCATGGGTGACAGAGCAAGACTGTCTTTAAAAAAAAAAAAAAAAAATTGAATTTTAACTTAAAATTTCAAAATCAACCATCATTTGAATGAACATATAAGCACATGCAAGTAGATAGTGTATAATAAATCCTCATGTACCTGTCAACCAGCTTGAACACTTATCAACTTTCTGTGCTTGCTGGTATAAAGAGCTTTTGAAGAATCATTTTCCCTACAAGGTGGTGACTTTGTGAGAAATGAGTGTTGCCTATTGAGCACTGACTTTAGAGTCACATAGTGTGGGTTTGAATCCTGACTCTTCACGTCTTTCCTGTCCCACTGGGCACGTGGCCTTTCCTCTTTGAAACTCAGTTTTTGCATCTTGGAAACATAGTTACTATCTGCCTTTGAAGGTTGTTCAGATGACTAAGTGGAATAATGTGTGTGAAGAATCCAGTGTGTTTGGTGGCTGATTACTGTGTGGATGTGGACACTACTCTGAGGGGTTCTCCATTGCTGTGTTGGAGTCCTATAGCTCTGTGCTAGTGCCTGTTCTAGATACAGCCGTGAAGTAGAGTTTAATTCAGACATGAACAAGTGATTGGCCTTCCAAAGTAAAGACAAGCCTCTGGGTTGGGTTGCAGGTAGGTGCTTACTATGGAGGATGGGAAAGAGGTGTATTAATTTCTTAGGGCTGCTGTAACTAATTTCCACAAACTGGGGAGCTTAAAGTCCTGGAACCAGAAGTCTGCCGTCGGGTGCTGGCAAGCCTCCCTCCTAGCCTCTGGTGGTTGTGCCCAATCTTTGTTCCTTGGCTTGTAGCTGTGTCACCTCAGTTTCTGTTTTTGTGGTCATGTTGTGTTCTCCCTGTGTGTGTCTATCCAAATGTTCTCTTAAAAGGGTATTAGTCATTGGATTAGGGTTATATTCACAGGTACTGGTGAATTTTTAAAGGATCCTATTCAACCCAGTACGAACCAAAACGGGGGTGATCAGGAATTGTGTCCTAGAAGTAAAAAGACCTAGTGTGTTGTAGTTTAAAGGTGGTTAGTAGGGAATCAGTTGGGAGTGAATGAGAGGAATGTATGGCAGTCTTGAATCGTATTAGATTGCAAGGATGCCACTGATTGGCCAAGAGCCATGGCAGGCAGTCTCCAAGGTTTGAAGGTCAAAATTCACAGTGCAGTGGATATTCTTTTGTAGTCACAGCTGAACATTAATTTTGAAATAGCCTTTTTGTATTTAAAGACATTAGCAGGTTACGACTTTCCCAACCCGTCTTAGAAGTTGACACTCAGATTCTCTACATCCCTCCACCCCTTACCAGTTAGCTGACCACAGCTTGACCTCTCAAATGCACCTGTGTAAGACTTCATTTGTTAACAGTAAGGGATGCCTGGTATATAGGTAGAGCCTGTGTATAGCCAGTGCATGGATGTATATTTTGTAGGGACCAAATAGAAGCCGTAAGAGCATACAGGTTCCCAACCAAGTATGGACTGGGAGTGGCGAGTTGCAGACACTACTGTGGGAATCCTGCTGTTGAGGATAGAAGCAGGCATATGGGAGGAGCAGTTTGAAGACTAGAAGATGGAGATTTTGTTTTGTAATATCTTTAAACTCGAGGTGAACTGAGTTGGTGAATACAGCTTCTGTGAGGTCAGTTTACTGTTTTATAGAATTTATTTCCAAAATGATTTGCAGTTAACTGTCTTCTGCTAACCATAGCTTCTCCTTGATTATTAACAGGTCCCTGTTACTCATTAAAACCTTTAAAATTGCTTGAGAGTGCCTGCTTCCAGTCCCATTTCATTAGTAATAGGTGTTGTCCAAATTGGTACCCAAATCTTTTCTATACAGCATGCAGTGGGATCACATCTGAGGGACAGGATCTGAGTGAAAAGTTGGATGAGTAGAATTTGGACCAAAAGCAGTACTCATGGACTTAAGCAGTATTTTAAGTACAGCAGATATGAGAACACGGCCAGGATTTAAAAAAATAATAATAAGCCTTTATCTTGAATACACGCTATCTGAGATGGAGCAACACTGGGTGTGGGGAAACTTTGGTTTCCCTTGTAGAACTACCTGCTCCACCCCACCAATACATTTCAGAAGGAGAAAATTTCAAGGACATTTGTAACACTCTGATAATTTGTTTGCCCATTGTTCAAAAGCAGCTAAACTTATTAGGAAATACATGTCAATCATAGAAAACAAATGCTAATGGAGGGAGGGACTCCCCTGGTCTGCTCTCTTATGCCGCAATGAATTGCTGTGGTAAGCATCTTTCTTTCCTCTTCCTGGTCCCCAAATAATTCATCATTTCACTGTACTTATTCAATTGTGTTTCTCCAGTACTCTCCAAGGGGGAGCCTTAAGAATAGAAGAGAAGGCCGGGCACAGTGGCTTACACCTGTAGTCCCCGCACTTTGGAAGGCTGAGGCAGGCAGATCACTTGAGATTAGGAGGTCAATATCTGCCTGGATAGCATGGAGAAACCCCATCTCTACTAAAAATGCAAAACTTAGCCAGGCATGGTGATGCATGCCTGTAATACCAGCTACTTGAGAGGCTGAGGCAGGTTAATTGCTTGAACCTGGGAGGCAGATGTTACAGTGAGCTGAGATCACACCACTGCACTTGAGGCTGGACGACAGAGCGAGACTATTTAAAAAAAGAAAAAAAAGAAATGTCTATTTTCCTGGCATTCCTTTTTTTTTTTTTTTTTTTTAATGTAAAGGCCAATATAATTCAGATTTGATATTTGTTTTTATTTTCTTCCTGATTCTAAAATTATATACTCACTGTAGAAAACTTGGAAAGTGAAAAGAAAAAGTCTTTTTCCCAATGGCAACATTATAGTTAAGTATAAAGATTAGGGGTTTTTCAACATGGTTGGGTCTTGGAGGTATAATTTTATATCATTTTTTTTTTTTTTAAATTTTGAGATGGAGTGTTACTCTGTTGCCTAGGCTGGAGTGCAGTGGCGCAATCTCAGCTCACTGCAACCTCTGCCGCCCAGGTTCAAGCAATTCTCCTGCCTTAGCCTCCTGATGAGCTGGGATAACAGGCTCTGGCCACCACACCTGGCTAATTTTTTGTAACTTTAGTAGAGATGGGGTTTCACCATCTTGGCCAGGCTGGTCTTGAACTCCTGACCTTGTGATCCACCCACCTTGGCCTCCCAAAGCGCTGGGATTACAGGTGTGAGCCACCACGCCTAGCCTTATATCCAGTTTTAAACATTTTTAATTTCTTAAAAAATTGAACTATAATTGATGCCATAAAATTCACCTTTCTGAAGGATACAATTCACTGGTTTTTGGTGTATTTAAAAGGTTTGGAACTGACACCACTAATCTTAGGACAGTTTTCATTACCCCTAAAAGTAACCCTATAGCCATTAACAGTCACTTGCCCCTCCTATCTTCCAGTCTCCTCCCAGCTCCTAGAAACCGCTAATCTACTTTCTGTCTCTCTAGATTTGCCTATTCTGATATATATAAATATATATAATAATTTATATAAATGGAATCATATACTATGTGGCCTTTTATGTCTGGCTTCCTTCACTTAGCATAATATTTTCAAGGTGCAGCCAGATTTTATTAGCTACTTTATTCCTTTTTATGGCCGGGTAATATTCGTTATGTGAATACATTGTATACTGTTCATCCATCCATCACTTGATGGACATTTAGGTTGTTTCCATTGAATGCGGCTTTGAACACTGGTGTAATGTTTTTGTGTAAACATAAGATTTTTAGTTCTTTTGGGTGTATACCCAGGATTGGAATTGCTTGGTCATATGGTAACTTTGAAGAACAGCCAGTTTTCCAAAGAGGCTGCACCATTTTACATTCCCACCAGCAATGTCTTAGGGTTCCAATTTCTCTATATCCTTTGCCTAAACACATGTTACTGTCTTTTTAGTTATAGTCATCCTAGTGGGTGTGAAGTGTTATCACTTTAGTTTGATTTCTGTTACCCTACTGACTAATGATGTTGAGCATTGTTTCATGTGCTTATTAGTCATCTGTGTATCTTCTTTGAGGAAATGTCTATTCAGTTCCTCTGTGCATAAAAACATGGGTTATTTGGCCTTATAGTGTTGAGTTATAAGAGTTCTTTGTATATTCTAGATAAAAGTCCCTTATCAGATATATGATTTGCAAATATTTTCTCCCACTATCTATGTCTTTGCACTTTCTTGATAGCATTCTTTGAAGCACAAAGGTTTTTATTTTTTTGTTCTTTTTTTCTTTTTAGCACAGTTTTTAATTTTGTTGTAAACATTATGTAATTGGACTCCTTAAGTTTATAATGGACATTCTGTTCTATGTGTAATTAGTAATTTACTTATCCATTCCTCATTATTTAACAACTACCACAGTTGTGAACATATCTGTGCATAAAGGCACACCCACGTTCCTGCTGATTTCTTTAGCGACAATTGAACTGAAATAAAACTAGCAGGTCAAAGATCAGCAGTGTTTCAAAGCTTTTAAAATTATTTGTTTAGTTAGTTTTGGTGGTCTTTGAGGCAGAGTTTTCCTGTGTTGCCCAGGCTGGAGTGCAGTGGTCCGAGCTGGTCTTATTGCAGCATCGACCTCCAGGGCCAAGCTGACCTCCTGCTTCACCCTCCTGTGTAGCTGGGACTACAGGCGTGCACACACCATTCCTAGCTAATTTTCTGTAGAGATAGGATCTTGCCATGTTGCTTAGAATGGCCTTGAATTCCTGGACTCAAGGGATTGCTTGCCTTGGCCTCCCAAAGTGTTGAAATTACAGGCGTGAGCCACCATGCCCAGCCTTAAGGCTTTTTTGTTTGTTTTTGAGATGGAGTCTCACTCTGTCGCCCCGGCTAAAGTGCAGTGGTGTGATCTCGGCTCACTGCAACCTTTGCCTTCTGGGTTCAAGCCATTCTCCTGCCTCAGCCTCCCGTGTAGCTGGGATTACAGGCACCTGCCACCATGCCTGGCTAATTTTTGTATTTTTAGTAGAGGTGGGGTTTTACCATGTTGCCCAACCTGGTCTCGAACTCCTAACCTCAGGTTATCCACCTTCCTTGGCCTCTCAAAGTGCTGGGATTACAGGGGTGAGCCACATCGCACCTGACCTCAAGGCTTTTTTTAATTGCCAAATTTCTTTTGAGAAATATCTCAAGTAAGGCTGGGGGTGGTGGCTCATGCTTATAATCCCAGCACTTTAGGAGGCCACTTTGGACTCCCAGCTATTGAAATTCCATGTGGCAGTTCCAAAGGTTTGCGTTTACCAACATGGAGGGGTCAACCAAAATGACAGATTGGGGGTTGGGGGAGGGTAGCAAGGTGAGGAACGTCATACTTAAGCAAGTTACTTAAAATCTACCTCAGTTTACTGCCTGGCATGGTGGCTTACGCCTGTAATCTCAGCACTTTGGGAGGCCGAGGCAGGCAGATCACCTGAGGTCGGGAGTTCAAGACCAGCCTGACCAACATGGAGAAACCCTGTCTTTTAAAAAAGAAAAAAAAAAAAAAAGGTCTACCTCAGTTTATTCATATATAAAATTGGGATAATAGCTACATTCTGAGGCATAAATGAGATGTTATATGTAAAATGTTTAAAACGGTATTTGACACTCTAGTGTAAAAATTTAAAACTAAACAAATACTGCTCTTTGGGTGTATATGTGAATATATGAACATATACTTTTTTAAAAATTGAGGAATTCAGATAATATAAAATTAATAATTTTAAAACTTTTACTTATTTATCATTATCATCATCATTATTGGAGACAGGGTCTCACTCTGTCACCCAAGCTGGAGTGCAGTGGCGTGATCATAGCTTATTGCGTCCTCTAACTCTGGGCTCAAGAGATCCTACCACCTCAGCCTCCTGAGTAGCTAGGACTGCAGGCACTCACCACCACACTTGGCTAATTATTTTTATTTTTGTGAAGATGGAGTATTCCTGTGTTGCCCAGTCTGGTCTCAAACTCTTAGTGTCAAGTGATCCCTTGTGTCAAGTGAACCTTGGCCTCTTAAAGTGCTGGGATTATGGGCATGAGCCACCATGCCCAGCCTCTACTACCAAGCAATAACTGTTGATATGTACCATGTTTTGTTTATGCATTCATTAGTCAGTGGACACTTGGGATGCTTTGACTTTTCAGTTACTGGCTATTGTGAATAAGGCTCCCATAAACATGGGTATACAAATACTTCTTCAAGTCCCTATTCATGTCTTTTGGATGTAGACTGTGTTAGCCCATTTGTGTTGCTGTAAACGAGTACTTGAGGCTGGGTAATTGATAAAGAAAATAGGCTTATTTGGCTCACAGTTCCTCAGGCTGTACAAGCATGGCTCCAGCATTTGCTCAGCTTCTGGTGAGGCCCAGAAAATGCAAAGGGGAGTGGGCTTGTCACATGGTATGAGAGGGAGCAAGAGAGAAGAGGAAGTTCCAGGCTCTTTTAAAACAACCAAATCTCATATGAACTCATAGAGCAGTAACTCCCGTGTTATCTCAAGGGTGGCACCAAGCCATTCTTGAAGGGCCTGCCCCCCATGACCCTAACACCTCCCGTTGGGCCCCACCTCCAACACTGGGGATGACATTTCAGCATGATATTCGGAGAGGACAGAATGTTCAAACCATATCAATACCCAGAAGTGGAATTGCTGGATCATATGGTAGTTCTGTTTTTTAATTTTTTTTTTTTTTTGAGGAACTGCTGTACTGTTTTTCTTAGTAGCTGTACCATTTTATCCAGCAATGTATGACAGTTTTGACTTTCCCACATCCATGCCAACACTCATTATTTTCGTTTATTTTTCTTTTTATGATGCCACTTGAATTATAATATGTTCCTTCTTTTTAAAAAATTACAGCCATTCTCATGCAGGTGAAGTGATAACTCCTTGTGGTTTTGATTTACATTTCCCTAATGACTAATGGTGCAGAGCGTCTTTTCATGTGATTCACATACTTCTAAAAACACCTGAAGAGACCCCACCAAACCGACAGTGGTTTCTTCTAGGGGTGAGGGGAAGTCCCTGTTTTGAAAGCAGGTGGTTTAAAAACCACCTAACATTGAACTATTTTGAATGTTTTTATGAGCATTTATGTGAGTAAAATGTAGCAGAAGTTAATGTTGGTTAATACCGTCTTCTGACTGAGATTTATAGAATTACAGTATTTAGTACTTGGAACATGAGCTAGGGAAACACAGGAGTTGATAAAGCTCTTTACCTGCCAATGGACAGATTTGATTTTCCAGTACAGATGATGGCCCAGTAAGGATTGAATTGGTTTCCATCTATGTATGTATGTATGTATGTATGTATGTGTACATATATATATATATATATATATATTTTAAATTTTTTTTTTTTGCTTTTTTTTGTTATGTATTTATATTTTGTTTAAATTGCATAGGTAAATGAGGCAACTTACTAGACCAAGTGATTAAGAGTATGGGCTCTGGAATCCATGGGCTGGAGTTTGAATCATTCCTCCAGCATTTACCTGCCCAACTTCTGACACTGTGAGCTTTTCTGTGCTGCAGTTTACACATCTGTAAAGTGGAATAGTGTTGCCTGTTGGGATTGTGTGGATTTGAGTTAAAGTAGATAAAGCATTTGGGACAATGCTGCTGCCAGAAAGCACTCAAATGTTACCAGCCCTGTTTAATGACTGAACGAAGGCTGTTGTAGTTGGAGAGAAGAGAATGGCCTTAAAGAATGAGTGCATCTATACCTGAATTGAACCTTAGGAAAAAACAAAAAGAACGAATGGATCACAGGGCCTTCAGGACACTTGTTAGGGATTTGGGATCTACCTAAAACCCAAAGGGAAGCTCTTAGAGTATATAGTAGGGTGTGACTTGTTCAGCTCAGCTTTTAAAATCGGCCTAGCTCCATATTGTTCTAAGTGAAGTAACTCAGGAATGGAAAACCAAATATCATATGCTCTCACTCATAAGTGGGAACTAAGCTATGAGGACACGAAAACATAAGAATGAAACAGTGGATTTTGTGGACTCGAGGGAAAGGGGTGAGGCATAAAAGAGAACACGTTGCACCAAAATCTCAGAAATCACCACTAAAGAACTTATTCATGTAACCAATACCATCTGATCCCCAAAAACCTATTGAAATAAAAAATAAAATAAAAATAAAAATCAGTCTAGCTCAGCACTGCTCAAGAAAAACACAATGTAAGCCCCTTAAGCGGTTTTTCCACTGTGACTCCAAAGTCAGCGCGACCAGATCGTCACTTGGACTGTTCTCTCTCTGAGGCTCTGATCACATGACTCTTAGGAATCCTAAAGCATCATCTCCTCCTCATGTTAGAGGATCTAACTTATGAACATTGAAGATGGCTAGAAAGTTGGGAGTCTTTGCTTCCTGTGGTATGATGGAGGCTGAGCTTCCCTCTGGGGTTTTTGAATGATAAAGAGGATATACATCATGGTTTAGGATCTTATTAATGGTCTGGTCTGTGGTGCTGGCTTTCTCAACTTGACAGTCATTTTCACACCACTGTGAAGAATGGTTCGAGTGTTATGCAAGTAATTAAGATGCCAACATTTTAGAGAAATATACATTAAGGTGGATATTTATTTTGTTTTAGAATTATATACCAATATTTAACTAGAAATGATTATTTGGAACCTGGAATACAGATTGTTCTTCATTTGATAGTATAGCCATTTCTCACAAATAGTTGTAAAAGAGCAAAGTTCCTGAGATGATCTTACTCATAACAGATAAGAATTTACTGTTTCTATGAAATGTGCTAGCTGTTTGAAGGATGTTCCCTTTTCTCCATATCTCTAGCTCTAAGGGTGATTCCACGGAGACTTTTTGCCTCTCTTGTAATAATGAGTAGTAGTCAAGATGACTCCTTTCTAGAAACCCCTTCCCAATAACTGAGATTGGTTTTAGTGTTTGGAAGGAGGTGTGCGCGCATGTGTGTGTGTTGGCAAGGTGTGTTCGGGGGCAAGAGAGGGCTAAATATCCTACTTTGCATTTTATTAATATTTTAATCTCACTGTGATTTTCGTGATGCTTGTTCCACTTCTATATCATACATATACATATACATATATACACATATACATATATATATATATATATATATATATATGTTGAGATGGAGTCTTACCCTGTCGCCCAGGCTGGAGTGCAGTGTGTCATCTCGGCTCACTGCAACTTCCACCTTCCGGGTTCAAGTGATTCTCCTGCCTCAGCCTCCAGAGTAGCTGGGACTACAGGCTGCGTCTCCATGCCCAGCTAATTTTTATATCTTTAGTAGAGGCAGGCTTTCTCCATATTGGCCAGGCTTGTCTCAAACTCCTGACCCCATGATCTGCCTGCCTTGGCCTCCCAAGTTGCTGGGATTATAGGTGTGAGCCACTATGCCCGGCCTCTGTGTCTTTTATATAAAAACCTGACAAATACCTGTTTGCTTATATTATTAAGGACTTAAAAAAAAAAAAAAGAAAGAAAACCTAGAACTAGCTGGGTGTGGTGGCTCACACCTGTAATCCCAGCACTTTGGGAGGCCAAGATGGGCAGATCACTTGAGGTCAGGAGTTGGAGACCAGCCTGGCCAACGTGGTGAAACTCTGTCTTTACTAAAAATACAAAAAATTAGCTGAACGTGGTGGCACATGCTTGTAATCCCAGCTTCTCAGGATGCCAAGGTGGGAGAATGGCTTGAGCCCAGGAGGCAGAGGTTGCAGTGAGCTGAGATCACACCACTGCACACCATCCTGGGCGACAGAGCGAGATTCTGTCTTAAAAAAAAAAGTGACTCCTCCTTAACCTTTTATCGTTCATCACTGATTCTGAGCACTGGGTTCAAAGATAAGACATGGTCCCTTCCCTTACGAGGTTTATGGGGTAGTGCAGCTCTGTTTTAGAGCCATATTGAGGGAGTAACCCATTTCCAGAGAGACTTTCAGGATATAGATTGGTGCGCAGACTATAATGCATGACATTGTTGTTCCATCTTCTGAAACACATAAGGCAAATGTAAATAGTCAATAAAAAAAGACTTGGAATCTAAGATCATAGGTATTATAAGCATGGAAGTTAGTGTCACTCTGAAAAATAGATTACTATGACACACCTGACAATGGCATCACTATGGTTAATAATCACTAGTCTAGTGGGAAAATAAAGATCAGGAAAGAGATTATAAAGTGACATTGCTTTCATTTCCAACAAAGGGATAGTGAGAAAGGCACTTTACCCAGTTTTGAGGGTGTGACTGGAGCATAGGTGTGTGAATATATGGAAGAGAGAAATAGTATCAGGTAACTGACAACCTCTTCTGCCATGTTGAAGTTTGGATAAGTTATACTGGCAATTTGAAACCACAGGAGGGTAGTAACTGCTGGCAGGAGGATATAGTCATGGAGTGTTAGGCCGCAGGCAAGCATGCCAATCAGACTCGGTTCAGATAGTCCAGGAATGATGGGACTTGAGGAGTGGGTATAAACAATAAGCAATCAGCAGAAGGCTTATCTGCATTATTATCTATCTCATGCCTATAGTGGTATCAGCTAAATACAGCTGGTTTTATGAGGAAAGTGGACATATGGCTGGTGTGTGGCTGAGGAAATCTGATTACATTGCAGGTAAAAGACAGTTTTTTAAACTGTGTTTATTTCAGTGAACTCTGTAGGTATCAATAAACTAGGCTACTAGATTGAAGAGAGGCATGAAGAAACTGTTGTCATGATGGTAATAGATGAATGAGTGTATACTATGAATACACCTATGAATGAGTGTATGAATCAAATTTCATGCAGTTTATCCTGTATTTCAATGTTACTGTTACTCAACCAAACTGGTTTTGTTTGTCCGTGTGCAATGGAAAGCCAAACGCCAAAGCATAGGTTTTTTTTTTTTTGTAAAGAAAAAAGTTTATGGTAAGACTGTCAAGCAAGGAGACAGAGTCAGGCTCAAAGCTGTCTCCCCCAGCTGGGGGCTGGGACAGATTTTATAGCCAAAGGGTAATGAGGTATGATCTGATTGGATCTTACAGTGATGTGATGTCAGGAAGTGTGATCTGACTGGATCATACCAGAAGGTGATACAAGGGCTCAATCTGATTGGATCATGGATCATGTCATGTGGTATCCACTTCTTAATTTGGTCCTGTCTCTTGGTCCAGGCACTTGTGGTTGCATGTGTGGTTCCTCTGGACAGGCTCAGGTTACAGAACTTGCAACCTGGGGGTCCATGGAGAGGGCTAGGGTTGGGGCGGTTACGTACAGAGTTGTAGTACTGAAGAACAAATCATCATTTTGTCACACAAAGTTGAACCAGACTGGGCTGGTCCTGTGGATGATTATTGGCCAGAAGGCCAAGAAGTGATCAATACTTCAATGTTTAAAAGACGAAACTAGGCCATTGCCTGGAAAGGTTGCTGTTAGTATTTTTTAACACCTGTGTTGAAATATATAATTCACATACTATGCAGTTCTCCATTTAAAGTGTACAATTCAGTGATTTTTTTTTTAGTATATTAATATATATCTGCAACCATCACCACAATTTTAGGACATTTTCATCACTTCAAAAAGAAACATTTAACTATCACCCTCTCCTTTCACTTTCATCAACTCTAAGCAACCACCAGTTTACTTTCTGTCTATAGTACAGTTCCCTATTCTGTCCATTTCATACAAATGGAATCATATGTAGTTTTTTGTGACTGTCTTCTTTCACTTAGCATATGCCTTCTTTTCTTTCTTTTTTTTAACCACTGTACTAACAAGGCAACATAATACTTTAAAGATTTGTCTTTGTAGCAGCATGTATAATAAGTACCTCCCTTTTATGGTTGAATAATATTTCATCGTACAAATATACCACATTTTGTTTCCATTCATTAGTCAATAAGCATTCATTTGGTTTGTTTCTACTTTTGACCATTATGAGTGATCTTAATTTTGTACCACTACTTTGAGAAAAGTTATAATCTTTGCATGTTTCATGTGATTCTTTCTGTACTATTTCTAGATTTGGGTGAACTTTTTTTTTTTTTTTTTTTTTTTTGAGATGGAGTCTTGCTCTGTTGCCCAAGCTGGAGTGCAGTGGCTGATCTCAGCTCATTGCAACCTCCACCTCCCAGGTTCAAGCAATTCTCCTACCTCATCCTTTCAAGCAGCTGAGACTAGAGGTACGCTCCACCACACCTAGCTAATTTTTGTATATTTAGTGGAAACAGGGCTTCTCCATCTTGGCCAGGCTGGTCTCAAACTCCTGACCTCAAGTGATCCACTTGCCTCAGCCTCCCAGACTGCTGGTATTACAGGCATGAGCCACCGCACCTGGCTGTGGATGAACTGTTTTTTTTGAGACAGAGTCTTGATTTGTTGCCAGGCACCAGGCTGGAGTGCAGTGGTACAATCTCGGCTCACTGCAATCTCCGTCTCCTGGGTTCAAGCAATTCTGCCTCAGCCTCCCGAGTAGCTGGGACTACAAGCGCACACAACCACATCCAGCTAATTTTTGTTTTTTTTTTTTTTTTTTTTTTTTTTTTTATTAGAGACAGGGTTTCACCATTTGGCCAGGATGGTCTTGATCTCTTGACCTCATGATCCACCCGCCTCGGCCTCCCAAAGTGCTGGGATTACAGGCATGAGCCACCACACCTGGCCACATTTTTAAAGGTTGAACATTTGAGGCTTTCACATCCTAAATACATAATGAGGGGAATTCTGACAAGACATTTTCTATGAGGCTTTAATTTGCATTTACACTCCCGTCATTGGAATTTAAACTTATGTAAGCATAGAGAAATGTTTCCTTTCTGGTTTGAGTAAAATTTATTTAGGTATGGAAACTTGTGAAAGTGTTGGAAATACACAGTGGAAGGTGTTTTTGGTTTTTGGCTTTTTTTTTTTTTTTTTTAAATTAAGACTGTTTAAAAGAAATATTTGTGGCTGACATAGAAAGGTTAGAGGTACGGAGAAGAGACAAGAATCTAGGAGACAAAAATAGTTACATAGGTAGTTTATGTGACAGCTTACAGGAACACACGGTCTTATCTTCCTCTTTAATGCAGAATTAAGCAAAAATGCAGCCAGGCACGATGGCTCATATCTGTAATCCCAGCACTTTGGAAGGCTGAGGCGGGCAGATCACTTGAGCTCAGGAGTTCAGGACTAGCCTGGCCAACATGGCAAAACCTTATCTCTACTATAATATGAAAAGTAGCCAGGTGTTGTGGCACACACAGGTAATCCCAGCTACTCAGGAGGCTGAGGCAAAAAAATGGCTTGAGCCTGGGAGGCGGAGGTTGCAGTGAGTCAAGATCACATCACTGCACTTCAGTGAGACTCTGTCTCTAAAAAAAATAAAAACTAGGCTTGGTGGCACGTGCCTGTAGTCCCAGCTACTCGGGAGGCTGAGGCTGGAGGATCACTTGAGTCCAGGAGTTCTGGGCTGTAGTGCACTATGCCAATTGTGTTTCCACACTAAGTTCGGCATCAATTTGGTGACCTCCTGGGAGTGAGGGACCACCAGGTTGCCTAAGGAGGGGTGAACCAGCCCAGGTCGGAAACAGAGCAGGTCAAAACTCCTGTGCTGATCAGTAGTGGGACTGCGCTTGTGAATAGCCACTACACTCCAGCCTGGGCAACATAGCAAGATCCCGCCTCTTTAATAAAAAAGCAAAATATCAGAACTTACCAAGTGTAAGTTGTATTTACTTGTCGAGAGTTCAGTGGGTTGGAGTGGCATGATTTGGAGCCCTTCTTGATATAAAACAGTGTACTCAGATAATGGCTGCCCTAAGATTGATGGGGTTACTATAGTACAGTTCAAGTCATTTCAGGGGTTGGAAATCCTTTTGAGATTTGAGAATCTTACTAGGCTGTTGACAGCTCTCTCCCTATTATGTTGTGATTACTCCCAAACCTTGTACATGAAACCTTGAGTAAGAAATCAAAGATCAGCTTAAATCCATCTATGGTGTCTATGTAAAATCTCCTGAGTTGTTTTGTTAAATTAGTTCACAGCTAGGTACCCAGATTGATTCTGCACCTATTTCTTCTAAGGATTAGAGGGTTTTTTGTTTTGTTTTGTTTTGTTTTGTGTGTGTGTGTAAAGTCATGCTTGTTGAAGTATTATCTACAGACAATAAAATTGACCATTTTAAAGAAGTACACAGGATTGTAGTTTGTAGTTACCTTTCTAAAGACTTCATGGCCAGGCACAGTGGTTCATGCCTGTAATCCCAGCACTTTGGGAGGCTGAGGTGGGTGGATCACTTGAGGTCAGGAGTTAAAGACCAGCCTGGGCAACATGGTGAAACCTCTTCCTACTAAAAATATAAAAATTAGCTGGGCATTGTGGCATTTGCCTGTAATCCCAACTACTCAAGATGCTGAAGCAGAAGAATCACTTGAACCTGGGAGGTGGAGGTTGCAGTGAGCGGAGATCACACCACCGCACTCCAGGCTGGGTGATAGGGTGAGACTCTGTCTCAAAAAAAAAAAAAAGACTTTACATACACCAAAGTTGACAACCAATAGCATTTATCTATCTATTCTTAGGAACAGAATGTTTAACTATACAAGTAATTTTGTTTTGAATATATGCAGTGAAAATTTTAATGTTTATTGTGTGTGTGTGTGTGTGTGTGTGTGGTTTTATAACTTTAACATACTTGATGATCGGTGGCTAATTCTCATCCACATTGACTGTAGATTTTTGAAAGTGGTAACAGGTACATAGGTAATCAAAACATAGAGCTCGTTTGGTGAATCTTTGTTATCATTGTATTTCCTGGACAGCTGCTCACAGATTATGGTATAGGACATTCCCTATTCCTTTGGCCCAGACAAATTTGTTGATCGCAGTGTCAGTGAACACATCTCCTTCATAGCACATTTCCAGATCTCTTTGAATGCCCAAGGGGCAGGCTTCTTGAAGCCCACTCCATGGATGGGCTTGTGAATGTTGATGATGTATTCTCGGGTTATCACCTTGTTGGCAGAATGGCCCTTTTTCTCGCCACTCTTCTTTGTAGAAGCCATTGTACCAGGCTTAAGTTGAAAAGGAAGAGGACAAGGGGAATCGTCCCCCAACTTTTAAGTTAAAAAAATTTACCGGCCGTGCGTGGTGGCTCACGCTGGTAATCCCAGCACTTTGGGAAGCTGAGGCGGGCAGATCCACAAGGTCAGGAGATCGAGACCATCCTGACCAACAAGGTGAAAGCCTATCTCTACTAAAAATACACAGATTAGCCAGGTATGGTGTAGCTTGCCTGTAGTCACACCTACTCAGGAGGCTGAGACAAGAATCGCTTGAACCCAGGAGTTGGAGGTTGCAGTGAGCTGATACCACTCCACTGCACTCCAGCCTGGCGATGGAGCGAGACTCGTCTCAAAAAAAAAAACAAAAAACAAAAAAACTTTACCTGTATCATTTATATATGTGTGTGTATAAATACTTCTCTAACACTTTGGCAATGTTTCTTCAAAAGAACATTTGTTTCCTTGGCATTATTGTAGGTTTAGTCGGTATTGTTTGTAGGCCACAGGTAATTTCTGTAGTGTTATCTCTAAGAGTAATAAAAGTTAAGGAAGCATAATGTAATCTTTGTGGAGACTAATGTGCTTAATTACTGAACAAATTGCTTTTCAGACTAATTAAGAAGGATGTTTATTTAATTAAACATATTAAATTGGCAACTACCTCCTACTCCCTAAACCCCTCCTCTACCCCTGCCTCCATCCAAGTTGCCGTAAAGCTCTACTATTAGTGTGGCTTTCATTTAAAAAATAAATTTTACTTATTTATTTTGAGACAGAGTCTTGCTCTGTTCCCAGGCGGGACTGCAGTGGTGTGATCTCGGCCCACTGCAACCTCCACTTCTTGGGTTCAAGCAATTCTCCTGCCTCAGCCTCCCGAGTAGCTGGGATTACAGGCACCCACCACCATGCCTGGCTAATTGTTGTAATTTTAGTAGAGACAGGGTTTTACCATGTTGGCTAGGCTGGTCTTGAACTCCTGACTTCAAGTAATCCACTTGCCCTGGCCTCCCAAAGTGCTGGATTACAGACATGAGACACTGTGCCTGGCCCTAAAAGCTAAATTTTAAATGACAAATTGGCAACTACCCCTTACTTCCTGAACCTCTCCACTACCCCTGCCTCCATCCAAGTTGCTTTAAAGCTCTACTATTAGTGTGGCTTTCATTTAAAAGCTAAATTTTAATGGTAGATGTACATGTCCTCCTCCCCACTTCATTATTTAAGGTGGAATGAACTAAAATACTTCGTTAGAATTCTGACTTAAGTATGAAGTGAAACATTTCTTTGTATTGAAAAATTTTCATTTTTGTTTAGAAAATAAGTAGAGTGCTCTTTGTTTGTTTGTTGGTTTGTTTTTTTAAAGTCTTGCTCTGTTTCCCAGGCTGGTGTCCAGTGGCACGATCTCAGCATACTGCAGTCTCTACCTCCCAGGTTCAAGCAATTCTCCTGCCTCAGCCTCCTGAGTAGCTGGGATTACAGG